>MJUT01048536.1:51428-81904 GCA_002080005.1 Gigantidas platifrons
ATAAATAAAACATATTGTATTTACACTATTTTAATTTATATATGTAATTACTCAACTTTCGGTTTGAACAGGAAGTATTATTACAAAGTCCATAACAAAATGTCGATGAGTACTTGTATGATTTGTGATGGTAATTATATACTAAGGACGTGTTTCGAGTGTCAAGTAAAATGTTGTGAACCGTGTTTGGAATCCCACAACACACCGTGTAGTGGAATGAAAGATCATCATTATCACATGTGTAAAGCGCATCGTGATCAGCAGGTTGGTTACTATTGTCAACAATGTTTGGAATTAATATGTGAAAATTGTCGGTATGTGGATCACAAAAATCATGTTATTCTGTCTATGAACACCGCGCTTGATAACTGTAGAGAGTGTATGCCAAAAGTTGGCCATGAGCTAGATACGAAATACGATCAACTGAAAAGGTCCATGGAGATTCTGGAAAAAAATAATGTCCTATCACAACACAGGACGGGTACATCTATCAAAGCAAGCAACCAACATCTTCTTGAATTACTACAAGAGGCCAAAACCAATTTTGATTTCTTGGAAAAAGAATCATTTCCCCTTACGGTCTTGTCAAGATGGTCGTACGCAATGCGGGCATTCAACAAGTATAAACAACTACAAAGTACTGCAACGGACAGCCAGCAAAGCCACGAACAGATGACCTCACATGTACCTGATGTCAACCAGAAGTTCGGAAGTTCAGTCATGTAAGTCACAATATATACATTTTAAGATGTAATTTATAATATATATAATATTTTGTACAGAGTGGGTTGATTATTGCTAATTAATGTCCAGTAGCAAAATATGTTGGGAATATTCAAGACAATAGCAAACATAAAAAATAAATATATACAGTCCGGGCCGGATTATGACCCCTAGGTTAATGAAAGCATGACCCCCCTCTCTGACGGAGCAACCCCATAACTCGCCCGCACCCCGGGCGTATTGAATATTTTTTACTCGTGATATGTTTTAGCGACATTTACATAGCTTGAACTAAGCAAAATATGTTGGCAATATTCAGGACAATATATATATAGCAAACATAAAACATAACTATATAGAGTCCGGGCCGGATTATGACCTTTTAGAGCCGATAGGTTAATGAAATCATGCCCCCCCATAACTCCCCCGCACCCCGGGCGTATTGAATATGTTTTATTCGTGATATGTTTTAGTGACATTTGCATAGCTTGATATTGATATTGCAAATACTTAAATAAACTAGAATAGTTATCGTTTGATTGTCAATAAACATATTCGTTAAGCAATACCAATATTTTACTATCCCACGCTCGAGGTGTAGTCTATAGGGAAATCCGTTGGCATATGGTATTTTTACCCCCATGGTAAATTGACCCTGGGATCAATTTGCATCCATTGTATATTGACCCCCCTTATTGAAAACTGGCCTCCCCCTGTATGGTAAATTGAACTCCCATGGTATTTTGACCCCCATCATTTCTAATCATGAGATAGGCAGGGGGGTCAAAATACCATGGATAAGGAGGTCAAAATACCATGGGTAGGAGTCTCTATACACCATGGGTAGGGGGTCAAAATACCATGAATAGGGGGGTCGATATACCATGGGTAGAGGGGCGTCGATATACCATGATTATGGGGTCAGAATACCATGGATAGGGGGTGTCAAAATACCATGGGTAGGGGTCGATGTACCATGGGTAGAGGGGTCGATATACCATGGTTAGGGGGTCAAAATACCATGAATAGAGGGATCAGTATGCCATAGGAAGGTGGGTTGATATACCATGGTTAGGAGGTCAAAATTCCATGGGTAGAGGTCAAAATACCATCGGTAGGAGTGTATATATACCATGGGTATGGGTGTCGATATAACATGGACAGAGGGGTCGATATACCATGGGTAGGGGGGTTGATATGCCATGGTTAGGGCATCAAGATACCATTGGTAGGTGTCCAAATACCATCGGTAGGGGGTTCCATATACCATGGGTAGGGAGGGGTCGACATACCATGGATAGGGGGTACAAAACCATGAGTAAGGGTCAAAATACCATGGATAAGGGGTCGATATACCATGGATAGGAGGGTCAATATACCATTGTAAGGGGTGTCAAAATACCATGGGAAGGGGGAGGTGTCGATATACCATGGGTAGGGAGATCAAAATACCATGGTTTGGGGGTCGATATGCTATCAGTAGGGGGGGTCAAAATATCATGGGTAGAGATGTCAAAATACCATGGGTAGGGGGGTCGATATACCATGGGTAAGGGTTTCGATATACCATGGGTAAGGGGGCCAAAATTCCATGAATAGAGTGGTCAAAATACCATGGTTATAATTCCAATTCAGTATTTACTGTTATAATGTAATGCAAAATTGAGGCAGCAATTAGAGCTTCCTTCTAATATTCATTCAGTTTTATACATGTAGTAAACATGATCACATGTATTAACACATCTTAAAAATGTATCAAATAATCTCAATCATCCTGTCAAAAGTTTATTTTGGATAATAAACTACATTTGTGTATGTTCAATTAACATGTGCCACAGGTATAAAAGGTAATTAAGGTCTTATTATGACACCAATAATTATCAGTTCTACTTGCAAACCTTTTCAATGGATTAATCTGTTATTAGTGAAAAGTATCATTATTTTTTTACAAATAAAATATGTGTAATTAAAGCATATATATACAAAAAGGATTTCCATGAATTTAATCTTGTAATGTCTTAAAATTTCTTCTTTAATATTAGACAAAAAACAATATGTGGAAAGGACATACCATAAATGAAATTTTAAAAGTTGTCTCATGATAAGACAATGTATGATATTGAAAGAATGTTGTTTTACAGTCTGAAAACTGTTTTTACTGAAATTTTGAAAAGTAGAATATTTAAATGATATTATTTGTGTTTACAAATATATATCAAATCATATGAAGCCATTATTTTTTTAACAATAGTATAGTTTTGATTTAAATGAAAATTAGAAAACTGTAGAATAATTTGTGATTGAAATGAAGAGTAATGTTTTAATGTCTTGTCAAGATGGTCGTACGCAATACTGGCATTCAACAAGTATAAACAACTACAAAGTACTGCAACGGACAGCCAGCAAAGCCACGAACAGATGAGCTCACATGTACCTGATGTCAACCAGAAGTTCGAAAGTTCAGTCATGTAAGACACACTATATACATTTTAAGATGTAATTTATAATATATATAATATTATTTACAGAGTGGGTTGAGTATTGCTAATTAATGTCCAGTAGCAAAATATGTTGGCAATATTCAAGACAATAGCAAACATACATAATAAATATATACAGTCCGGGACGGATTATGACCATTTAGAGCCCATAGGTTAATGAAAGCATGACTCCACACTCTCTGACGGAGCAACCCCATAACTCGACCGCACCCCGGGCGTATTGAATATTTTTTACTCGTGATATGTTTTAGCGACATTTACATAACTTGAACTAAGCAAAATATTATGGCAATATTCAGGACAATATATATATATAGCAAACATATAACATAACTATAAACAGTCCGGGCCGGATAATGACCTTTTAGACCCGATAGGTTAATGAAATCATGCCCCCCCCATAACTCCCCCGCACACCGGACGTATTGAATATGTTTTATTCGTGATATGTTTTAGCGACATTTACATAGCTTGATATTGATATTGCAAATACTTAAATAAACTAGAATAGCTATCGTTTGATTGTCAATAAACATATTCGTTAAGCAATACCACTATTTTACTATCCCACGCTCGAAGTGCAGTCTATAGGGAAATCCGGTGTCATATGGTATTTTGACCCCCATGGTAAATTGACCCAGGGATCAATATTCATCTATTGTATATTGATCCCCCTTATTGAGAACTGACCTCCCCCTGTATGGTAAATTGAACTCCCATGGTATTTTGAACCCCCTCAATTCTAATCATGAGACAGGCAGGGGGGTCAAAATACCATGGATAAGGAGGTCAAAATACCATGGGTAGGAGGCTCTATACACCATGGGTAGGTGGTCAAAATACCATGAATAGGGGGTCGATATACCATGGGTAGAGGGGCGTCGATATACCATGGTTAGGGGGTCAGAATACCATGGATAGGGGGTCAAAATACCATGGGTAGGGGGTCGATGTACCATGTGTAGAGGGGTCGATATACAATGGTTAGGGGGTCAAAATACCATGAATAGAGGGATCGATATACCATAGGTAGGTGGGTTGATATAAGATGGTTAGGAGGTCAAAATACCATGGGTAGAGGTCAAAATACCATCGGTAGGAGTTTATATATACCATGGGTAGGGGTGTCGATATAACATGGACAGAGCGGTCGATATACCATGGGTAGGGGGTTGATATGTCATGGTTAGGGTATCAAGATCCCATGGGTAGGTGTCCAAAAACCATCGGTAGGGGGTTCCATATACCATGGGTAGAGAGGGGTCAACATACCATGGATAGGGGTAAAAAAAACATGGGTAAGAGTCAAAATACCATGGATAAGGGTCGATATACCATGGATAGGAGGGTCAATATACCATTGTTAGGGGGGTCAAAATACCATGGGTAGGGGGGTCGATATACCATGGGTAGGGAGGTCAAAATACAATGGTTTTGGGGTCGATATACTATCAGTAGGGGGGGGTCAAAATACCCTGGGTAGGGATGTCAAAATACCATGGTAGGGGGGTTCGATATACCATGGGTAAGGGGGCAAAAATACCATGAATAGGTGGGTCAAAATACCATGGTTAGAATTCCAATTCAGTATTTACTTTGAGGCAGCAATTAGAGCTTCCTTCTAATATTCATTCAGTCTTACACATGTAGTAAACATTATCACATGTATTAATACATCTTAAAAATGTATCAAATAATCTCAAACATCCTGTCAACAGTTTATTGTGGATAATAAACTACATTTGTGTATGTTCAATTAACCAGTGCCACAGGTATAAAAGGTAATTAAGGTCTTATTATGACACCAATAATTACCAGTTCTACTTTCAAACCTTTTCAATGGATTAATCTGTTATTAGTGAAAAGTATCATTATTGTTTGACAAATAAAATATGTGTAATTAAAGCATATATATACAAAAAGGATTTCCATGAATTTAATCTTGTAATGTCTTGAAATTTCTTCTTTAATATTAGACAAAAAAACAATATGTGGAAAGGACATACCATAAATGAAATTTTAAAAGTTGTCTCATGATAAGACAATGTATGATATTGAAAGAATGTTGTTTTACAGTCTTAAAACTGTTTTCACTGAAATTTTGAAAACTAGAATATTTAAATGATATTATTTGTGTTTACAAATATATATCAAATCATATGAAGCCATTATTTTTTTAACAATATAAATTAAAATTAGAAAACTGTAGAATAATTTGTGATTGAAATGAAGAGTAATGTTTTAATCAAAAAATTATTTTACCTTTTTTAACATTTGAATTGCAAACATATCTTAATTTCTTATTTATATTTATAAACCTTTCTACATTATTTTTTAATAAATTTTATGAAAAACATACATTATACAATGTATATTATACAAATATAGCCTTCTATTGAGGTCAATACATGGATTTATAGACCTAAAAATATATATGGACTGAGGTCGATATATATTTTTAGGTCTATAAATCCATGGTAGGCTATACTTGTTTTTTTTTTTTTTTATCATATTTCAATATTATTTTATTAGTTATTATTTAACCACATATTATTCCAAAAGATTGAAAATACTAAGTAAACAGTATGAAATTTGTTAAAGTTTTGATATTTTATGAACATTTTTATTTTTTTTGAAATTTTTGAATTATTGAATTTTTTTTTTAAATTAATTTGTTTTCTTTAATTAGATTTTTTTTTGAAATTTTATGGGATTTTTGAAATTTTAATCTTTTTTGAAACTAGATTTTGTTGAAATTTGAAAATTTTATGACCCCGTACCCATTGTATATATTGAACCCCTACCAATGGTATTTCGATCCCCCTTCCCATGGTATATTGACCACCCTACCCACGGTATATCTACCCCTTACCCATGGTATATCGACACCCTACCTATGGCATATCGACCCCCTAATCATGGTATATCAACCTCCATATCCATGGTATTTTGATCCCCTAACCATGGTATTTTGACCCCATTATGCATGGTATATTACCCCCTACCCATGGTATATCGACCCCTCCCTACCCAAGGTATGTCGACCCCCTAGCCATGGTATATCGACCCCCTACCCAATGGTATATCGACTCCCCTTCCCATGGTATATCGACCCCTCTACTCATGGTATTTTGACCCCCTTCGTATAGTATATTGACTCCCTTATCGATGGTATGTCAAACCCTCTCTTATTGTATTATGAACCCCTCACTTTTGGGAGAAATGAGAAATTAACCATCAGGGGGTTCAAAATACAATGAAAAAAAATCAACCCCGGGGTCAATATACCATGGGGGTCAAAATACCATATGACACCGGTCCTGTAGATAGTAATGATTATTCGTTGATTAAATTTGTACACTTTATGTTGTTCGAAAACATTATTAATGGGCCAATGCTATAACAGATTGAACCGTCTTACTGCGGAGATGGGAACCATAACTTTTACAGTTATCCCCTTAAGACAATAAACATACTTTAAAATTTTGTGTTGGTCGAATTATCTGACCATGAGCGTGCCTGATGATGCAAACATCTCAAATACTAAATATATTGCCGAGTCACATATCAGGCCTGATTACTGAATTAAGATAGAAGTTAAGATGAGAGGTGATTGTTCGTTTGGTAGATATGACTAATTAGTAGAATTGATGCCCATCATTGTTTAAACTTTCTTTTCATAGTAATTTAAATTTATTTCCATGAAATCCGAAAAGATTTCAACAATCATATTATACAACTTTATTTTTTTATATTTGTTTGCACATAGTGGTGTCCAAGACGTACTTAATATATGAGTAACACTGCGGGTGTCTTATAAGAGGCATTAGCTCCTTGCCCTTTGCGAGCACCAAGGTGCACGCTCGATTTTGGTGGGGTCCGTGTTGCTCATATGTTTAGTTGTCTGTGTTGTGTTGCGTTTTGTTTATCTTCATGCTGTGTCTTCTGTTCCCAATGTTGACAGTGTCTCTTCATTGTCGATTCTTGATTGACCCTTCTGTTATTCGAAGAAATCCGATTTTTTTTTCAAAAACAATTGGGTATTGTTATAAATGCATTGGTACCATTGTTGATGGAATATGGTTTATTTTATTTATTCCATAGAAAATATGACGCTAGACAAGTAATGTTACCACCTAAAGGCGAAAAGATAGACGACTTTGAAAAGATCTCGTTTGCTAATGTTGTTAATGTGAATGACAAGACTGGTGTGCCATCTTCTACATCAGATTTGCCAAGCGGCGATTTTGTTCATTTAACTAGTGAGACGGACATTAGAGAACCTAATGATAATAGGTAATGCGTATATAGAAATTCATTAGTGGGGGCATTATATTGTGAATAGGTTATACATCACATTATCCTTAACAATTGCGTGTTTCAAATTTCAACCAATTGTGCATAGTAGTTAAATCTTTGATTTGATAACAATGAGATAATAAAGAGTGTGGTAGTGTTCGGCACGACTTGACTACGGATATATTATAGGAGAAGGAACTGATCACCCTCGATCGGTTTGTTGGTAGTGTCAATCCGCGTTCCTCAACTTTAAAGTTTTCTGTGTTTTTGGTTTTTGTTTTTGTTTTTGTTTTTGTTTTTGTTTTTTGTCTTGTGTGTACAATGTTGCCAGTGTCTCTGGATTGTATATTTTGTTATTGTTCCTTCGGGTTTCTCTCACGTTTCTTCTCTCAGTACCAATAGCATCGACAAAATAAGTGGTTTCACAGTTACTTATATCTTAATAAAAACGTAGATATCAAATGTAGTGCGCACGACGCTTTCTGGAATAACCTTCGTCAGGTACATTCAAAATCGAAAGATTGGAAAGCCAAATAATGTTAAAGTTTTGGAAGCAATAAAACCAAAGGGCCTAAAGAGGAAATAAAGATATGAAAGTAAACATTAACTAAATATATATACTATCCCCTTTATAATTGACTTTACGATCCTGTAAAATAGATATACTTGTTATTGTTACATGTAATAGACCACCGAACAAAAACCAAGTAGAAAAATTGCAGAAGAACATGCAACAGACATTGGTAGAAGGTAAACAGATGGAACAGATGATCAAGTAAGATTAGAGTGAAGGTCAGAATAGTAGGTGAAGAAATGTTACCTTTAATTTTGTGTTGAGAAAAAAAAACTCAGTATCCTTTAGTAAATGTCTAATCCCCTTTATATTATTCGGGCCATTATAAAGCTGCTTTTCAATATTTTTGAAACAACACACAACTGAAGAAAGGAGGTACATATAATTATAAACGTTAATAAAGTATGATAGAATTATATGTAAAAAACTCTTCTCATGCTTTTTCTATAAAGAAATAGAGACATTTTACAGCTGATATTTTCATACTGCCAATGCAAGGAGTGTTTAAAACAAACTTGACCTCACTGTTGTACATTTGATGTAAGCATTTGGCATACACCTACATATAATAGGAACAATATAATAAACATTCGATTCTCCGAGATATAATACACTGCACGTGTAATGATATAACTGTAAAAAGGGGGCTTATTATTATTTTATTGTTATTATTACCAAATGACGGGAATGGTAAATGATGTAAACATTATTACCCGTGAGCACAACAGAGATAATATTTATATCTTTAGGTTGAGGCAATTGGTGGAGGGATGTTCTTCTCGATTGTACATTGATTATATTTCTACATTTTATGCTGCCCTAACGCATACTTTAAGGGGCATGTTATTATGTATGACCAAAGATCAAAACTAAGTTTCTGCCCCTTAGACATTGATGGCCTTAGCCGATTTTGGATATTCGGTTTAGGCTCCTTGATTTTATTGCTCCTTTCTTCATTCTCTGTTCGTCTTCAATTTACACATATTAATGTAAGAAATATTCATATGCATGCATGCTCTATAAAATAATGTTGTAACTTATTGTATATAGGAGAAGACTTCATACGTTTGTTTAACTTGTGTCTTATCCTTTTTGCATATTTGAGTAAATAAAATATCTTTAAACTAAATTGCTTCCAACACTATTAGATTATTTAACTTTCCAATATTTCGATATTAAGCGTACCTGATGAAGAATCCCGTCGTGCTCATTAAGTTTGATATCTACGTAGAAATGTCATGTGGTGTGCTTAATTACAGGTTCAAGTGTCTGACTGCAATGATAGGTTTTCAAATAAAATTGAAAACATTCAACTTTTTAGAAATAAATATAGATTATAAAGTGGCCATTTCCATATCGGTCCCGGTTTCATCCCGAGACTTTCATATCAGCCCAAGGCGAGAGGCGCGGGCTGATATGAGTCGAGGGATGATACTAGGACCTATATGGAAAAGGCTATGTTATAATCTGTTTATCACATATTTAATCATGACTGAAATAAATAAATTGTAAATGAATAAATGAATTTGTGTTTATTCATCAACACAACAACAAAATAAATAACGTGTAAAAATCAACAAACTAATTCATCGTATTTATCACAGGTATTGAAAATAACTTTTCAATAATTATAAATCAGACTTTCAATTCATATCATTTGTGTCATTAAAAAAATATTGTCACATTTCCCTGGATATTTGAGTATGGGAATTGTGTTATTTTGGAGTTGGGCAAAATGGGAGCCAAAATGATAGCGGTTTGCTTATTAGAGTTATTATTAGTAACCGTTGACTGGACAGAGTTATTTCTGATGAAAATTAGAGTAACTGTTTTATTTTCATAGTTCTCAATAGTCAATACGATGGCGTAAATATCTACATTCGCCATCACTAAGATATCTACTGGTGGAAGCTTGGATACATTTCAATGAATCGGGTTCGTAATCCTGTTTGAATTTCGTGTGCGCTGAAAAACCAATCTTGCCAGGTGCATGCACATATCCTCGACTGCAATATATTCAGGATTACGGTGTTCTCCCACTGTTGATAACCAATCCTTGAATATCCTTATGTTACTCTCAGTTTTACGTTTTGCATTGATATTTTTCATCTCCGTTTTATCGGTTTTTTGTATGATGTTTGCTTACTTGTCACAATGACGTCATCGACGCAGGGTACAATGACCGGTTATTTGCCCCGGTCACTGATATGGATCGGGAACGTCTTCGTTTATCACACATGCAAAACGGTACGGATAACGCACAAATATGTGATCAATACAGATTAATACATGGGAATTTTCATATTGGCCTGGTTATCATCCCGAGACCCCCATATTGGCCCGAGACGCAATTGAGTGCCAATATGGGTCGATTGCTGAAATGTCAAAACAATTGCCAGGGTGAGCTTTGTATAAAACAAAATGCATTATTGATATATAGGTTTAGAATAGGTGTTTATCTTCATCTGCAAAGTTCATATTTTCATTTAAAGTCTCTTAATGCACACAATGCGCATAAACATTAGAAAACACCGAGGGGGCAATTAAAAATGGACGATCAAGAGATGCTGGCAACATATGGTACACAAAACAAGGACGGAGAAAAACAAAACAAAAACACAACACAATATGTGTTGCACACCATTAGACACAAACAAACAAAATTAACATAAATAAAACATGAGCCCTCCTAAGAACAACTGGAGGTACCGACGAATGGACATCGTTTGATGCAGAAATCGTAGCAAAGATCACAACACGGAACTAAGAACTTAAATAAAGATAATATGACAACAACTTTAAGACTTTCTATGCAGCCTGAAAACAAAACTCATTGTAGATGCTGTTACAATGTCGTCCGTCTTAAATGCTGAATATCTATGGTTCAAAAGGTTGTCCTAATCTTTATTGATACCGCTGTGCTTAGTTTATGGTCACGTCGTCTGACAGAATCAATATTGAAATGGTATATTTGTTAGTTTCAACATAATTTTATTCATATAACTGACATGTATTAACAGGGCAATAGCAAATGTACAATAAGATTCAGAACGAAGAAAAGTTTTGTTTTATAATCTGTCTAATAAGAAGATGATGATTTGATTATATTTTTGGTGTTTAACGATACTTTCAACAATGTTTCAGGAAGCCACAGTACCCGACGAGAACCACCGACCATGGGCAAGCAACTGGTAAACTTTATCACTTGCGGTGGCGAGTCGAATGCTCCCTTTTTTGTAATTTACAAAGCCGGGTGCGAACCCATGCGTATTGGTGATAGGTTTGTATGAGTTCCTAGATCCAGCGACCTAACTCATTGAGCCACCCGGGCCCCTTCTAATAGGAAGAACAATGCAAACATTACAAAAATAATTTATAAATGTTCGAGTTTAAAATTTAACAAAAGTCTATTTTTTAATGGACAAACATTAATATATTGGGACCGTAATGGCCATGATGGTATGGTAGTTGGATTTACTACTTTCACCACTGATGTTGTGAGTTTTAATACCCTGCTTAAGCCCTTTGAATGCATTGCTCCCAAATACTATTAAATTATTATTTCATATCAGTTCTCAATTCCACTTTTTCATTGGTGTAGACATGGTCATGTGTCATGCATTAATCTGCGTTATAGAAATCTACCAGTCATTATCATGTTAATGACCGCTCGACGTTTTAGAGTTGCGTCCCCTTTTTAAAACGCAACGGAGATCGTGCAGTTGTCAATGTACCAAAATGAGCAAAACTATTTATAAAGTCTTATTTCCTTCAATGAAATAAAAATAATAGTTACTTATGTATAGGGCATTATCGTGATTTATAGACTGCCCTTGGGACAGCAGTATTGACTTCAACACTGATAATGCCCTCGCCTGCGGCTCAGGCATTATCAATGTTTCTGTCAATAATACTGTCCCTTGGGCAGTCTATATATCACGATAATGCCCTATACATAAGTAACTATTATATAATTAAGCTCTCTAATATTTCGATATTGAGCGTACCTGATGAAGGTTATTCCAGAAACGTGTCGTGCTCATTAAGTTTGATATCTACGTTGCCATTACATGTATTGTATTTAATAACAGGTTCAAGTGGCTTACTGCAATGATAGGTTTTCATATAAAATTGAAAAATGTCAACTGTTTAGAAGTTAAATTAGTTTATCCTGCGTTTGTTCTATTTGAGCGGGCAAATTAGTATAACTGGATACCTTTTGTTATACATTGTCACTGGCCGAAATATAGCTTTTACTGGTAGCCCTTTCACATATTACTGTTGGGCTTTGGGAACCTATAGCTAATTGTATGTCTAGTTCATTTCCTGTTGACAGAAAATAACAAAATGGACAACAAAGGGATAATGATATAATTAATTAATTAATTCAAAATGTAAGCCTCGATTGATTAATGTTGTTTTTCTGCAAATAAAAAGCAATATTAATGTAGTGTCTTAAAATATAAAGTGTTGGTATATTCGAGGAAAGCCTTGGTGAATCGCGCATTTATCCCAGTGATAAAGCCTCATACACTCATACACATAACATAAGCTTTATATTGTACGACACTGCAGTTGTATTGGGTATATATTGGTAATAAATTACGTATATATGTACATCTATGACGTTGCTAACCAATATCATTTTTTTAAGATGTAATTGTTGTGTTCAACTTATTGTAGGCAATGGCAAAGAGGGACTGACGAAAATGTAGAACCAAAATGTACTATTCAACTCTATATGGAACAAATAGCTGACATGTCAAAACAATTAGGGTGAGCTTCATCTAAAATTAAATGCGCTCTTGATGTAGAGGTCTAGAATCTGTGTTTATCTTCATTTTCAAATATTCCATTTTCCTTGAAGTTCTCTTAATCTTAAAGCGCACAATACGAAAATGGCTTTCTATGCAGCCTGAAAACAACAGTCGTTGTAGATGTTGTTACTAAGTCGTCCGTCTGTCTTAAGATTTTAAATGCTGAATAATTAAAGTTCAGTACACGTTACAGAATACTGAAGGGGCAATAAAAAATGGGTAATACAGAAACTGGCAACATAGGGTGCACAAGACAAAGATATACAAACCAAAGACACAACATAATATGTATTAGACCGCATTATACGCAAAGCAAAACACAAATATCGAAATAAGACATGAGCCCTCCTACAAACAACTGTGGATAAAGATGAACCGAACATTGTCTTTATACGGAAATTGTAACGTACATCACAACACGTAACTAAGATCGTAAAGACACATAATAGAACAACGCAAAAAAACAAATATGAGCAGCACGTACCCAACCAAAAACGCGGAAGTGAATTCAGTAGCTCATGAAGGATGCGCAATGCATGCCTCTGATAAAACATCATCCATGCTACTCAATAGCCGAGACGTTTTTGATACCACTATGCTGTAATATAGTGGTATTAACTGGTAGTTTCTGTATTGGTCCTGGTATAGATTCGAGGGTCAACTGTATTGGCCCAAGGCCCGTTGGACCGCGGGCCAATACAGCTGATCGAGAATCTATACGGGATCAATACAGAAACAACCAGTTAATAACACCTTTATTAAATAATTCGACTTGTGTAGTTTATACGACAAATATAAGACCTGCTAAGCTGTTTCGATACGGACCTTATCATTTTCACATGGTATTTGAATTCCAGACTCTAGTGTCATTGCGCATGTCTAGATCAAACAGTTAAAAACTTCCAATATATCAAAATTATAGAAATGCAACTGAAAGCTCCCAATTTCCTTTGCAAATTGATGCAAGATTTTTTTGGCTTCTTCATTTCTGAAAGCAAAAGGCTCACTGTCAACGACAGCCTTGTCAGACGACATGTTTGTATTAATAATTACGCCATGAAGAATTGTAGTATGCGAACGTAATGTCGGAAAGGACGTGAGATTGCAAACCGGAACTTATACAGCTTTTTCGGACCCGGGCCAATACGGACCAAAGCTGTATTGGCCTGGGCCGAAAAACTGTATATATATTAAGCTGGGCAGAGCTACTGTATGATACAGGTTGAGTTAAACGTATTAGGGCTGTTTTAATCATATTATTTAATAATAATCTTTATGATATCACTGTGAGTATAGTTTGTGGCTAACTCGACTGAAATAATACTACATTGACATGCGTTTATAACACTACATTTTGAATAGTTTTGGGGTGATGTATTGTCTCTGAATGATTTTTTTCAACATATTCAATTGATATAACCGGCATGTATTAACAGCACAACAGCGAATGTTCAATTTGAAACAAGCCAAATAAATATTTAGAATCTGTTTCATTAGAAGTTAAATACAAACATTGCAGAAATAATTTCTAAATATTGGAGGTGAATATTCAATGAGGATTTGAATAACATTAGATATTGTCTGTACTATTTTGTTTTGTTAATGCACAAAACATTAATATATCATCAACTCATTGTGTGGAGCATTGCTAATTAAGACAACAAAATTTGAAAGATTTAATATGGATTTTCATCGGAAGAGTTACAATCATATTGGAGTACCTAGTAAAACGAGGTAGAGATGGTGACGGAGCTAAACATATAAAGAGTTCAACGTTTTAGTAATTAAAACATTATACTGATAATAACTTACATATATGAAGTTCCGAAAAAGTTATTGTTTTTTAAAGAGGTCGTGTTAGTTTTCCTTATTATAGACAATGCCAAGAGGAGGTGGTTAATTTGGTTTGTCTTGGTTTATGGTGTTTGACGCCACTTTCAACAATACAATATAGTTTAGTTATATATCGTATTTAGCTTTATTGGTGGAGGAATCCGGTGTACCCGGAGAAGACCACGGAACTGCCGCAATTCACTTTCTCACATTATGTTGTATCCAGTACATCTCGCCATGAGCGGAATTCGAACTCACAACGTTACTGATGATAGACACTGATTGTATATGCAGTTGTAAATTTAATTACCATACAATCAAGACCACGACGGCCATCTATATTAATAGTCAATTACATATACATGTACACACATGACGTTGCAAAGCATCATCACTAAGTTTGTAATTTTAGATGTCATTTTGATTCTACTTATTATAGACAATTGCAAAGAGGGACTGAAGAAAATGCAGAACAAAGATGTACTATTAAACGCAATACGGAACAGATAGCTGACATGTCAAAACAATTAGGGTGAGCTTCATTTAAAACGAAATGCGCTCTTGATGTAGAGGTCTAGAATCTGTGTTTATCTTCATTTTCAAATATTCCATTTTCCTTGACGTTCTCTTAATCTTAAAGGGCACAATACGAAAATGGCTTTTAGACTTTCTATGCAGCCTGAAAACAACAGTCGTTGTAGATGTTGTTAAAAAGTCGTCCGTCTGTCTTAAGATTTTAAATGCTGAATAATTAAAGTTCAGTACACGTTAGATAATACTGAAGGGGCAATCAAAAATGGGTAATACAGAAACTGGCAACATAGGGTATATAAGACAAACACATACAAACCAAAGACACAACATAATATGTATTAGACCGCTTTATACGCAAAACAAAACACAAATAACGAAATAAGACATGAGCCTTCCTACAAACAACTGTGGATAAAGATGAACCGAACATTGTCTTTATACGGAAATTGTAACGGACATCACAACACGGAACTCAGATCGTAAAGACACATAATAGAACAACGCAAAACAAAATATTAGCAGCACGTACCCAACCAAAAACGCGGAGGTGAATTCAGTAGCTCATCAAGGTTAAGCAATGCCTGCCTCTGATAAAACACAATCCATGCTACTTATTAGCCAAGACGTGTTTGATACGACTATGCTGTAATATAGTGTTATTAACTGGTCGTTTCTGTATTTGCCCTGGCATAGATTCGAGGGTCAACTGTATTGGCCCAAGGCCCGCTGGACCGCAGGCCAATACAGCTGATCGAGAATCTATACGGGGCCAATACAGAAACAACCAGTTAATAACACCTTTATTAAATAATTCGACTTGTGTTGTTTATACGACAAATATAAGACCTGCTAAGCTGTTACTATACGGACCTTATCATTTTCACATGGTAGTTGAATTCCAGACTCTAGTGTCATTGTGCATGTCTAGATCAAACATTAAAAACTTCCAATGTATCAAAATTATAGAAATGCAACTCAAAGCTCCCGATTTCCTTTGGAAATTGATGCAAGATTTGTTTGGCTTCGTCATTTGTGAAAGCCACAGGCTCACTGCTGTCAACGACAGCCTTGTCAGACGACATATTTGTATTAATAATCACGTCATGAAGAATTGTAGTATGCGAACGTAATGTCGGAACGGACGTGAGATTGCAAGCCGGAACCTATACAGCTTTTTCGGCCCCGAGCCAATACGGACCAAAGTTGTATTGGCCCGGGGCCGAAAAGCTATATAGATATTAAGCTGGGCAGAGTTACTGTATGATACAGGTTGAGTTAAACGTATTAGGGCCGTTTTAATCATACGTGTATTATTTAATGATAATCTTTATGATATCACTGTCAGTATAGTTTGTGCCTAACTCGACTGAAATAATACTACATTGACATGCGTCTATAACACTACATTTTGAATAATTTTGGGGTGATGTATTGTCTCTGAATGATTTTTTCAACATATTCAATTGATATAACCGGCATGTATTAACAGCACAACAGCAAATGTTCAATTTGAAACAAGCCAAATAAATATTTAGAATCTGTTTCATTAGAAGATAAATACAAACATTGCAAAAATAATTTGTAAATATTGGAGGAAAATATTCAATGAGGGTTTGAATAACATCAGATATTGTCTGTACTATTTTGTTTTGTTAATGCACAAAACATTAATATATCATCAACTCATTGTGTGGAGCATTGCTAATTAAGACAACGAAATTTGAAAGATTTAATATGGATTTTCATCGGAAGAGTTACAATCATATTGCAGTACCTAGTAAAACGAGGTAGGGATGGTGACGGAGCTAAACATAGAAAGATTTCAACGTTTTAGTAATTAAAATATTATACTGGTAATAACTTACATATATGAAGTTCCGAAAAAGTTATTGTTTTTTAAAGAGGTCGTGTTAGTTTTCCTTATTATAGACAATGCCAAGAGGAGGTGGTTAATTTGGTTTGTCTTGGTTTATGGTGTTTGACGCCACTTTCAACAATACAATATAGTTTAGTTATATATCGTATTTAGCTTTATTGGTGGAGGAATCCGGTGTACCCGGAGAAGACCACGGAACTGCCGCAATTCACTTTCTCACATTATGTTGTATCCAGTACATCTCGCCATGAGCGGAATTCGAACTCACAACGTTACTGATGATAGACACTGATTGTATATGCAGTTGTAAATTTAATTACCATACAATCAAGACCACGACGGCCATCTATATTAATAGTCAATTACATATACATGTAAACACATGACGTTGCAAAGCATCATCACTAAGTTTGTAATTTTAGATGTCATTTTGGTTTTACTTATTATAGACAATTGCAAAGAGGGACTGAAGAAAATGCAGAACTAAGATGTACTATTAAACGTAATACGGAACAGATAGCTGACATGTCAAAACAATTAGGGTGAGCTTCATTTAAAACGAAATGCGCTCTTGATGTAGAGGTCTAGAATCTGTGTTTATCTTCATTTTCAAATATTCCATTTTCCTTGACGTTCTCTTAATCTTAAAGGGCACAATACGAAAATGGCTTTTAGACTTTCTATGCAGCCTGAAAACAACAGTCGTTGTAGATGTTGTTACAAAGTCGTCCGTCTGTCTTAAGATTTTAAATGCTGAATAATTAAAGTTCAATACACGTTAGATAATACTGAAGAGGCAATCAAAAATGGGTAATACAGAAACTGGCAACATAGGGTATATAAGACAAACACATACAAACCAAAGACACAACATAATATGTATTAGACCGCTTTATACGAAAAACAAAACACAAATAACGAAATAAGACATGAGCCTTCCTACAAACAACTGTGCATAAAGATGAACCGAACATTGTCTTTATACGGAAATTGTAACGGACATCACTACACGGAACTCAGATCGTAAATACACATAATAGAACAACGCAAAAAAAATATGAGCAGTACGTACCCAACCAAAAACGCGGAGGTGAATTCAGTAGCTCATGAAGGTTAAGCAATGCATGCCTCTGATAAAACACCATCCATGCTACTTATTAGCCAAGACGTGTTTGGTACGACTATGCTGTAATATAGTGTTATTAACTGGTCGTTTCTGTATTTGCCCTTGTATGGATTCGAGGGTCAACTGTATTGGTCCAAGGCCCGCTGGACCGCAGGCCAATACAGCTGATCGAGAATCTATACGGGGTCAATACAGAAACATCCAGTTAATAACACCTTTATTAAATAATTCGACTTGTGTTGTTTATGCGACAAATATAAGACCTGCTAAGCTGTCTCTATACGGACCTTATCATTTTCACATAGTAGTTCAATTCCAGATTCTAGTGTCATTGTGCATGTCTAGATCAAACAGTTAAAAACTTCCAATATATCAAAATTATAGAAATGCAACTCAAAGCTCCCGATTTCCTTTGGAAATTGATGCAAGATTTGTTTGGCTTCGTCATTTGTGAAAGCCACAGGCTCACTGCTGTCAACGACAGCCTTGTCAGACGACATGTTTGTATTAATAATCACGTCATGAAGAATTGTAGTATGCGAACGTAATGTCGGAACGGACGTGAGATTGCAAGCCGGAACCTATACAGCTTTTTCGGCCCCGAGCCAATACGGACCAAATTTGTATTGGCCCGGGGCCGAAAAACTGTATTGATATTAAGCTGGGCAGAGTTACTGTATGATACAGGCTGAGTTAAACGTATTAGGGCTGTTTTAATCATACGTGTATTATTTAATGATAAACTTTATGATATCACTGTGAGCATAGTTTGTGCCTAACTCGACTGAAATAAGACTACATTGACATGCGTCTATAACACTACATTTTGAATAGTTTTGAGGTGATGTATTGTCTCTGAATGATGTTTTCAACATATTCAATTGATATAACCGGCATGTATTAACAGCACAACAGCAAATGTTCAATTTGAAACAAGCCAAATAAATATTTAAAATCTGTTTCATTAGAAGATAAATACAAACATTGCAAAAATAATTTGTAAATATTGGAGGAAAATATTCAATGAGGGTTTGAATAACATTAGATAGGGTCTGTACTATTTTGTTTTCTTAATGCACAAAACATTAATATATCATCAACTCATTGTGTGGAGCATTGCTAATTAAGACAACAAAATTTGAAAGATTTAATATGGATTTTCATCGGAAGAGTTACAATCAATCATATTGCAGTACCTAGTAAAACGAGGTAGGGATGGTGACGGAGCTAAACATATAAAGAGTTCAACGTTTTAGTAATTAAAATATTATACTGGTAATAACTTACATATATGAAGTTCCGAAAAAGTTATTGTTTTTTAAAGAGGTCGTGTTAGTTTTCCTTATTATAGACAATGCCAAGAGGAGGTGGTTAATTTGGTTTGTCTTGGTTTATGGTGTTTGACGCCACTTTCAACAATACAATATAGTTTAGTTATATATTGTATTTAGCTTTATTGGTGGAGGAATCCGGAGTACCAGAAGAAGACCACCGAACTGCCGCAATTCACTTTCTCACATTATGTTGTATCCAGTACATCTCGCCATGAGCGGAATTC
This sequence comes from Gigantidas platifrons, assembly GCA_002080005.1. NCBI lineage: Eukaryota > Metazoa > Mollusca > Bivalvia > Mytilida > Modiolidae > Gigantidas > Gigantidas platifrons. Next base: position 71,270 of record MJUT01048536.1, read on the forward strand.
GAACTCACAACGCTACTGATGATAGACACTGATTGTATATGCAGTTGTAAATTTAATTACCATACAATCAAGACCACGACGGCCATCTATATTAATAGTCAATTACATATACATGTACACACATGACGTTGCAAAGCATCATCACTAAGTTTGTAATTTTAGATGTCATTTTGGTTCTACTTATTATAGACAATTGCAAAGAGGGACTGAAGAAAATGCAGAACTAAGATGTACTATTAAACGCAATACGGAACAGATAGCTGACATGTCAAAACAATTAGGGTGAGCTTCATTTAAAACGAAATGCGCTCTTGATGTAGAGGTCTAGAATCTGTGTTTATCTTCATTTTCAAATATTCCATTTTCCTTGACGTTCTCTTAATCTTAAAGGGCACAATACGAAAATGGCTTTTAGACTTTCTATGCAGCCTGAAAACAACAGTCGTTGTAGATGTTGTTACAAAGTCGTCCGTCTGTCTTAAGATTTTAAATGCTGAATAATTAAAGTTCAGTACACGTTAGATAATACTGAAGGGGCAATCAAAAATGGGTAATACAGAAACTGGCAACATAGGGTATATAAGACAAACACATACAAACCAAAGACACAACATAATATGTATTAGACCGCTTTATACGAGAAACAAAACACAAATAACGAAATAAGACATGAGCCTTCCTACAAACAACTGTGGATAAAGATGAACCGAACATTGTCTTTATACGGAAATTGTAACGGACATCACAACACGGAACTCAGATCGTAAAGACACATAATAGAACAACGCAAAAAAACAAATATGAGCAGCACGTACCCAACCAAAAACGCGGAAGTGAATCCAGTAGCTCATGAAGGATGAGCAATGCATGCCTCTGATAAAACACCATCCATGCTACTCATTAGCCGAGACGTTTTTGATACCACTATGCTGTAATATAGTGTTATTAACTGGTAGTTTCTGTATTGGTCCTGGTATAGATTCGAGGGTCAACTGTATTGGCCCAAGGCCCGTTGGACCGCGGGCCAATACAACTGATCGACAATCTATACGGGATCAATACAGAAACAACCAGTCAATAACACCTTTATTAAATAATTCGACTTGTGTAGTTTATACGACAAATATAAGACCTGCAAAGCTGTTTCTATACGTACCTTATCATTTTCACATGGTATTTGAATTCCAGACTCTAGTGTCATTGTGCATGTCTAGATCAAACAGTTAAAAACTTCCAGTATATCAAAATTATAGAAATGCAACTGAAAGCTCCCAATTTCCTTTGCAAATTGATGCAAGATTTGTTTGGCTTCTTCATTTCTGAAAGCAATAGGCTCACTGTCAACGACAGCCTTGTCAGACGACATGTTTGTATTAATAATTACGTCATGAAGAATTGTAGTATGCGAACGTAATGTCGGAAAGGACGTGAGAATGCAAACCGGAACCTATACAGCTTTTTCGGCCCCGGGCCAATACGGACCAAAGTCGTATTTGCCCGGGGCCGAAAAGCTGTATAGATATTAAGCTGGGCAGAGCTACTGTATGATACAGTCTGAGTTAAACGTATTAGGGCTGTTTTAATCATATTATTTAATGATAATCTTTATGATATCACTGTGAGTATAGTTTGTGACTAACTCGACGGAAATAAGACTACATTGACATGCGTCTATAACACTACATTTTGAATAGTTCTGGGGTGATGTATTGTCTCTGAATGATGTTTTCAACATATTCAATTGATATAACCGGCATGTATTAACAGCACAACAGCAAATGTTCAATTTGAAACAATCCAAATAAATATTTAGAATCTGTTTCATTAGAAGATAAATACAAACATTGCAAAAATAATTTGTAAATATTGGAAGAAAATATTCAATGAGGGTTTGAATAACATTAGATAGGGTCTGTAGTATTTTGTTTTGTTTAAGCACAAAAAATTAATATATCATCAACTCATTGTGTGGAGCATTGCTAATTAAGACAACAAATTTGAAAGATTTAATATGGATTTTCATCGGAAGAGTTACAATCATATTGCAGTACCTAGTAAAACGAGGTAGGGATGGTGACGGAGCTAAACATATAAAGAGTTCAACGTTTTAGTTATTAAAATATTATACTGGTAATAACTTACATATATGAAGTTCCGAAAAAGTTATTGTTTTTTAAAGAGGTCGTGTTAGTTTTCCTTATTATAGACAATGCCAAGAGGAGGTGGTTAATTTGGTTTGTCTTGGTTTATGGTGTTTGACACCACTTTCAACAATACAATATAGTTTAGTTATATATCGTATTTAACTTTATTGGTGGAGGAATCCGGAGTACCCGGAGAAAACCACCGAACTGACGCAATTCACTTTCTCACATAATGTTGTATCCAGTACATCTCGCCATGAGTGGAATTCGAACTCACAACGTTACTGATGATAGACACTGATTGTATATGCAGTTGTAAATTTAATTACCATACAATCAAGACCACGACGGCCATCTATATTAATAGTCAATTACATATACATGTACACACATGACGTTGCAAAGCATCATCACTAAGTTTGTTATTTAAGATGGCATTTTGGTTCTACTTATTTTAGACAATTGCAAAGAGGGACTGAAGAAAATGCAGAACTAAGATGTACTATTAACCGCAATACGGAACAGATAGCTGACATGTCAAAAGAACTGGGGTGAGCTTCGCTTAGAGTAAATTGCGTTATTGATTTAGAGGTTTATAATATAAGTTTATCTTCATCTTTAAAGATCATATTTTCATTGTATGTCTCTTAACGCACACACTATGAATAAACATCAGAGAATACCGACGGGTCAATTTAAAATGGACACTCCAGCGCAACTGGCAACTTAGGGTACACAAGACTAAGAAGAAAAAAACACAACACAATATGTGTTGAACACCACTATACGTAAACAAACATAAATGACGTATAGAAGATATGAACCCTCTTACAAACAACTGGAGGTACCGACGTAAAGACACGTAATAGGACAACACTAAAACATAGCTTTAAAACTTTCTATGCAGCCTGAAAACAAAACTTATTGTATGTGTTGCTACCATGTCGTACGTCTTAAACTGTAAATGCTGAACATCTATGGTTCAAAAGGTGGTCATAATCTTTATTGATACCGCTGTGCTTAGTTTATTGTCAAGTCGTCTGAAAGAAACAATATTGAAATGATCTCTTTGTTAGTTTCAACATAATTGTATTCAAATCACTGACATGTATTACCAGGCAACAGCAAATGTACAATAACATTCAGAACGAAGAAAAGTTTTATTTTAGAATATGTCTAATAAGAAGAACAATACCAACATTACACAATTTATTTATAAATGTTGGAGTATAAAATTTAACAAGAGTCTATATTTGGTTAATGGACAAAACATTAAGATATTAGGGCTGACGTGGCCGTGGTCGTATGGTAGTTGTATTTACTTCTATCACCACTGATGTTGTGAATTCGAATTCCGCTCAGGGAGAGATGTACAACATAATGTGATACAGTTTTTCATTGATTTGCGATAGGTCGGTGGTTTTCTCCGGGTTCTCCAGTTTCTTCCACCAATAAAACTTACCGCCACGATATAGCTGAAATATTGTTGAAAATGGCGTTAAACACCATAAAACCAAACCAAACCAAACATTAATATATAATCAACCATGTTATTTAAGATACCAAAATATTAAAGATATAATAAAGAATGTTTCATCATTAACATCTTCGGATGTGTTATAATCGTTTTAAACACTTTATGTATTTGTATGTTTAAATGTATTCGCCAAGCTTCTAATATGCAATATTTAAATAAGTCCCCAAAACTCTTATGTGCTTAAATCATGCATTAAAACTGATAATTAGCATATCGATCATTAAACCACGGCTGTTCATTCTTTTTGTCTATTTATTCCAGATGTGTTTGATAACTGTAGACCTCGCTAACTAAACAATCTTAAATCCAACTAATATGTATTGTTTTCTTGTCAATATGTATAGACAATAAAGACATTTTCATGATATTCAAATCAAAAAATTACAAACTAGCAGACCTTAGATGCATGCTGTGGATAAAACCTCATTTCACTCTTTTTGAAGACATTGCCAACAATTAAGACTTTTGCACAATGCTTATGGACATATATAGCAAAGTCAATATCCTTTTACATCAATAACTGACTTTATTCTCGTGGATCAAATAGTGTCACCTGCCTCTTTATCTTTCATCACTGCTTGGGCAGATTCTAAATTAGACAAATATGTAAAAAATAAGAGTAAATTTCATATTACAGAACATTCAACCGAACATGCATTTTAATAATGTTAATATCATATCAACACAATAAATATTGTCTCTGCATATGTTTATCTATAAAATTATCGTTGGTTTTATCCGAGCACCCCGGTTGCCCCTACCAATACATCTGACCGCTACGGTACAATTAAAATATTATTGAAGGTGGATATGAAAACCATAACCCCTAACCTATAAAATGATCTTCTGCTGGACCCAGTTTTCTGGTTGCAGATCGGTATTTTTATTACAAGTCATGCATATATTTGAATTAAGCATGTATTTAAACAATAATGATATTATTGAACAGGCGAAAGCCTATCACACCACCAATTCGTCTGGTTGTTTATATCTACAAAGGTACAATGTCTTATTATATTTTGGTGCAATACATTTATGATGTGTTGTCTCTCTGTTTATGCTACATCATCGAAATTAAACTTTGCTCAAACAGGCTAACTACAGAAGGACATTTAACAGCTAAAATAGCTCGTGTTGATAAGTGGACGGATGAACATAGGCAAACTGACCAACGTCTTAATCAAGAAATCCACGAACAAGCAAAAACGATGTAAGTGTTTACGATGTTTGCTATTATCAATAGAAGTATAATTCATAATTATAATAAAGGAATACACAACACAATATAGGAAGTCATGTTTTCGTCTTCAGACAATATCAATTATATTGTTATAACATAATTTTCATTTACAAAACAATATATTGAAAAGAAAGTTCAAAAAATTATACACATATTTTACGTACATTTATACCAAATGAATGATTTCTTCTATTCCAACATTGATGAAGCTTAGTGTGTTTCTTCCCTTTTTATGCAGCTTATGCTAATCGTTTTGTTTTGTATTTTTCATTGATTACAGTCATGAAAAAGATATGGAATTGAATATAATGTTGTCGAGGATTCAAGAGACTGAAAAGATAAATTCTGCATATGAGGGTATGAAGAATGAAAACAATAAATTAAGACAGCACATATTTGATAATCAGAAGAAGGCAGACCAGCAACAAAGAAACCAATCACACAAACTCGAAGTGGAGAATGATGGATTAAGAAAAAGGTAAAATAAATTAAAGCATATTTTTATAACACAGGTCAATCAAGTAGTAACATTGCCTGGCGTTTAAATTTATAATTACTGGAATTTCTCTTATGCAACGAAAGTTTAAACAGTACTGACCAACATGTCCTCCAATATCAACATAACGAACAACAACCTCTCACGTCAAAACAGACCACGACATATAGCATTGGAAATCCAGTTCTTGGGTCGAGACTAGGCTAGGGGTGTCAACATTTCTGGAATTGATTACTCGAGTAATCGGAACAGATACTCGCGACTACTCGAGTACTCGGAAGACACCTCAACATTCGGTGGAAATATATTACCCTAGACTATGACTATCATTATTCCGTTGATTTTCTGTTGAAAGATAAAATTAATACCAAATTACGTATGTTCCGACTATACAGATTTGATGACCAGATAGATACAATATTTTTCTCTGACTAATACCAAATTGTGCTTTTCAACCAAACATTTGACAAATATACGACTACAGAGCAATATTTAATTGCGAATGAACATTTAATCGTTTTAAATAAACATTTATTACACAATTAATCATTAAACATACCTACAAAGAAGTGACAGTTACAATTATATGTATGATTAACAATCAAAGGCAAATACGCCTTAATTGTAAGTTATGGTCATTGATCCGTAAACAACACAATTACAGTGCAAACATCGCTATAAATGCACCTAATCAGTTGTATGGGGTTCATTGCGGGGTACTCTAATTTTGTTCTTGCTCAGAAAAAAGATATGATCTACAACTACGGATGATAGTCTATTTCGAAGGTTTGTTACAATTAGTCCTGCAGATGAAAAAATCATCTCCGAAGGTACTGCTAACACACGTTTTGCAATAACTGATAATCGTGGATATTTGGTTTCTCTATCGAGTGAAGATTTTTTTAAATCAGACTTGTCGAGCAGATAACTTTGTAACTCTAGCTCTGTTAATTGTGCATCACAAAGAGTGCATTTGACAGTATTTCCATTTAACGATCGTTTAAAATAATTCCATAACGCTAATTTTTGTGGAGGCATCTTAACGTACCGATTTTATTTCTAACAACTTAGAACATACGGAAGAAGAAGAAGAACTATATTATTATGTGCTTACACTTAAACTTTACTTATTCCAAACTTTACTTACTTAGGGAATATTTAAAGAGAAACATGTAATGGAAAATGTATAAAGATAAAAAAAAAGTTAGGCGATTATTTGAGTACGAAAATTGTACTCGATACTCGGACCTTCCGAGTGATACTCGAATACTCGAGTACTCGTTGACATCCCTAGTCGAGACAGACACAAATATGTAACAGAGGTCAACCGAATAAATGGATCACTCCCCCTGTTAACTGGATTTCCAAAAACAATATATTATGTATATATATTGGACAATGTGGGCCTGTACTTTGCGTGTGGACCTTTGTGATACATTCTCTCTTTCTTTGGATCTATTGTTCCACTGTATGGGTATCGATCTGAAGAAATCCTTAAAGGGGCATTATCTGCCAAATCGTAAATTTTGCTACCCATAATAACTATCAGATATGATTGATGCCTTAATAAAATGTGTTTCTGTAACATATAAATGTTATGAAATGTACGCGCATCGTAGAAAAATCGTGCACTGCTCATGTTTTGAGCTCAATCAAGACATGGACGCCATCTTATTTATTATTGACATTTTACGGAGTTTGTCGAATTGTCATTAAACTAGTACAACAATGCACTTATTACTTATTTTTTGTGAATCTGCTTTTAGTCGATGTTAATTACGGACAAAGAACCATGCAAGTTGGCAGTTAATAAGCGACAAAATACAAATTATTCGTTTTTACCTGTCACTAGTAAGGTCAATTGCATACGGAAAAAGGGAGGTCAAATTATTTGCTTGCAAGCAAATAAGTAATCGATGGTAATTTTCGTTCTCAAAAGACTGAAAGTGGTTCGATAAGCTGTTTAATGTGAAATATTTACCTTTTTTTCATCATTTTAAATTGATTTACCAATTTCTAAAGCATATATTTCTTTTGGTCAAAATCGTAACTAATGCCCCATTAAGTATACCATAGGTAAAACCTCATGTTGACTTCTCATATTAGCTCTTTAGAAACAATATGATAAATAAACAAATCAACATTATTATCCTAAACAAATATTCTATACGTGTATCACGGCATCTATGATCTGGTTGTTTCCGCATCACAATTAGATGAACAATAGCCGTCAGCCATAACGCCAAATGCTTGTTTTTTATATTTCTTTTTTTGTTGTTGTATGTATTTGCCTACATTGAGTAAATACATTGTTGCGTAATGACACGCTTTGCACGAACTTACCAATGAACCTACATTATAATACACTACGTTTCCTCATACGCTATACATACCTCAGTTTATTTTAAGCATTCTAAATATCCACATGTAAGCAAATGTAAAGGTGAACCCAATTCATATGAACTCAATTTCATGATGTTGTGTCTCTATCACGAACAATTACGTGTGTTTGATGTTGTTACTAATTGTGAACATATATATATTTTTAATCTTATTTAGTAAGAAAGAATTTGGTATGGCAATAAGAGACTATCTAATTGCACACCTTAACACAGTACAAAGTAAAGGAGTATAGATGTGTATGCATTTATTAAATAATAATAAATGTGTTCTTTTTTAGCTCACCCGACCCAAAGGGTCATGTGGGGTATTGCCATCACTTGGCGTCAGTCGTCCGTCCGTTAACTTTTCATATTTTAATCTACTCCTCTGAAACAGCTGGGCTAAATGAAACCAAACTATAGAAAGCATCTATTTAAGGTTATCTATAAAGTTTCTCCATTTCGTCCCATTCCGCCAACAAATATGGCCGCCAAGGGCAATTCTTGTTTCTGATTGGCTAATGTTAAACAAATCTTCTCCTCTGAAACTGCTTGGCCAAATACAGCTAAACTTGGCAGGAAGCATCTATGTAAGATCCTCTATAAAACCTCGTCATTTGTTTCCATTCGGCCAACACACATGGCCGCTGTTACTAAAAATAGAACAAATGGTAAAATTGCACGTTTTTGGTAATAACTCAAAAACCGTTAATAATATCACCACAGTAAGATCTAACTATCCTGAAATTTTGAAGAAAATCTGATTACCTATCTTGGAGTTATTTCCCTTTTTTCATGAAATTTTCAAAATTGTAATACTTTTCGTTATTTATTTCAAAAACTATAAGTGATAGATGTTAACTTTAAACTGCAAACATGTGCAGCATGTCCAAATTTACCTAGCCTGCAATTTTAAAGTAAATCTGATTACCCATCTTGAAGTTATTGCCCTTTTTCATCAAATTTTAAAAATGCTAATATTTATTCATCCTTTATTTCAACAACTATAAGAGATAGATGTTAAGTGTAAACTGAAAACATGTTCAGCGTGTCAAGATCGATATGCCCTTCAATTTTGAAGTAAATCTGATCACCCGTCTAGGAGTTATTGCCCTTTGTTCATTATTTTTTTTTAATTTAAATATTTTGTCTGATATTTCAAAGACTATTAGAGATAAAGGTTAAGTTGAATTACAAAAACATGCAGCATATCAAGATCTACATATCCTGCAATTTTGAATTTAACCTGAGTACCCAATTTGGAGTTATTGCTCTTTTTTCATCAAATTTTAAAAATGCTAATACTTATTCATCCTTTATTTCAACAACTATAAGAGATAGATGTTAAGTGTAAACTGAAAACATGTTCAGCGTGTCAAGATCTATATGCCCTGCAATTTTGAAGTAAATCTGATCACCCGTCGAGGAGTTATTGCCCTTTGTTCATTATTTTTTTTTTAATTTAAATATTTTGTTTGATATTTCAAAGACTATTAGAGATAAAGGTTCAGTTGAATTACAAAAACATGCAGCATATCAAGATCTACATATTCTGCAATTTTGAATTTAACCTGAGTACCCAATTTGGAGTTATTGCTCTTTTTTCATCAAATTTTCAAAAATGTAATACTGTTTGTCCTTTATTTCAAAAACTATAAGAGATAGATGTTAAGTTTAAACTGCAAACATGTCCAGGATGTCAAGATCTACCTACCCGGTAATTTTTCAGTAAATCTGAGTACCCATTTTGGAGTAATTGTCCTTTTTTTCGTCAATTTTTCACAATGTTAATACCTTTTGTCCTTATTTCAAAAACTATAAGAGATAGATGTGAAGTTTAAACAGCATGTCAAAATCTACATCACCTGCAATCTTAAAGTAAATTTGATTACCCTTCTTGAAGTTATTGTCCTTTTTTTCATCAAATTTAAAAAATGTTAATACTTTTCATCCTTTATTTAAAAAACTATAAGAGATAGATGTTAAGTGTAAACAGAAAACATGTCCACCTTGTCAAGATATACATGCCCTGCAATTTTGAAGTAAATCTGATTACCCGTCTAGTAGTTATTGTCCTTTTTTATCATGTTTTAGCTCACCTGGCCCAAAGACATTATCTTTTATACATAAATATAGAAAACAGATAAGGTAATGAGTATATCCCTTTGAAATTTGCTTCAGTATCATTCTATTGTCAGGTGAGCGATACAGGCTCAGTGGGCTGAGCCTCTAGTTTCTTTTTCTTTTTTCTTTTCCGAAAAGGATAAATTAATTTTATAATTTCAATCTTCTAATATCAAAATACTTCCATTTGTAACACACAAACAATGTAGTTATGATCAAATCTAATGTTCTTCTTCCCCAGGCATATATTGTCTTAGCCGATTTTGACTACACTGTTTAAGCTTTTGGTTTTACTGCTCCAAAGAATTTGAAATTATGTGACTTTCCAATCTTTCGGCTTTGAGCCGTGTACACTTAATTTGATATTTACGTTTGTTTACTTGTAAGACACATAATATATTATATGTTTATTGAATTATATACTTAATGTTTGTCAAAATGGTGTTCGTTTATTTGTGCGCAACGTCACTTTCAGCAGTTTTTCAGCGATATCGTGACTACCAGGGGAGAAAACTCGTACTAACTCGGGAATCCCACAGCAATTGGTAGATTTGTGGAATCTATGACATTTGAGTTGAAATAGAACCACGAACCAATGTTAGTGGTGATTGGCTTGTGGAAATAGCTTAATGACTTTAACCGGTAGGTCACCTAGTCTCCCCTCTTGTCAATACACCTGCATTTGTAATGCAATATGGACATATGCGAAACGT
>MJUT01048536.1:82095-93247 GCA_002080005.1 Gigantidas platifrons
TTTTTTTTAAGTTCTACTAACCCATCGTTATCTTTGTAGCTTGAATCAAATGAATACGGAGTTGCAACAAAGAGCAGCACATATTGAATCACTCCAGCGTGCATTACAAGATCTAACATATCAGATTAATAAAAAGGACGAGCAAATACAGGACGTTAAATGGGAGACGGATGACCTGCGAACAAGGTAGGAAATGAATGTCAATCGTTTTATTTACAGGTGTATGTACATGTACATATTATGTATATGATATACTTTCTATTATCCATTGAAAGACAAATCATATAATGAAATAAAAAAAAATAAAAAATACCACAGTCTGACCAGAAAAATCGTAGAAACTTAGGCAAAATCGATAACCCTGACGTACATATACAGGAGCGTTCACTCGCCTGGCTTGGTACAATAATAGATAATTTAATACCACTACAGATAGATGGTTGTACAATTTTATTTACTCTATCACAGTCAAGACTTTTTTCCGGACTTGACTGTATGAGTATCATAGTGGGTGTCTTGTAAGAAGTAGGATTGCTTACTCTTTGTGACCACTTGAGTTGAACCTCCGTTTGTGGTGGGGTCCGTGTTCCTCATCTTTTTAGTTTTTTTGTGCTATTACAAGTCTTTACGTTCTTAGTTCCGTATTATGATTTCCGCATAAAAACGATGTTGGGTTCGTCTTCACCCCCAGTTGTTTGTAGACAGCTATTGTCTTATTGTGTTCCGTATATGTTCGTGCATATTGATGTCCAACATTTTATCCTTTTAAATGCCGTTCTGAGTTTCTTGTTGTGATGTCCGCTAGGATTTTGACTTCAAGGCGATGTTCGGTTCGTCTTTACCTCTAATTGTTTGTGTGTGTGTGTGGGGGGGGTATGTCTTATTTACGTTATTTGCAAGTAGTGAATATGAGTAAATTATAACAATTTACCTTTAGTGTTATTGCTGCCTTTTATCAAATCTGGTTTGTTAAATAGTCAACTATTATTTGGACAGAGCCAGTGAATATAATTTTTATCTTTGTGCAAATGGTAATCGATGTAATTTTTTTTACGTTAAAATAGAGACCAAAGTCGTGAATTTTGAGTTATTGCTTTTGAAACTGTACAGTGGCCAAAATTCAATGATATACAAATAAATAGTAGGGAGTCAATATGCGGTATAAGTGTTAAATTTCGCGAGAATTGCTATTCGCTACTATAAAGGTCAAAAGTATTCACTAGATTTTATTTTCACGTGTGTTTTCACGTCAAAGAATCCACATTTTAAAGGAGGATATTTCCGCGGGTTTTTATTTTCACGAATGTACTGTCCTCGCAAAGATAGCGGATCTAAAGCCCTCGCGAAAATAAACATTTAACTCACATAAAAAACAGTCTTGACCAACAAATATTTGCTTTTACTCTAGAATAATGTGTACTTTGCGGCAAATCAGTACATATCAATTTTGGTTTAATTGGACCGGGTCGCGAATCTACTATCTGATCTACAGCACTTGAGGCGAGCACATTAACAATAATACCAAAGATTCTGTCTAATTTTATCAGAATTAAATGACATCCTTAATATATTTTACAAGTATACCTTATATCAGAATGCTGTCTTCTGATTAGCTGATGAAAGGGGTATTTATTTTTTACCAATTCTTAGTTTTTTTCACCTTTTCCGCCATTTTCGGGGTATTTGTCTAATAATTACCCTTCACCGAGACGCTTCTAACAAATTTTGTAAAACGTTATCAGTTGTGCGTTTTATTGCAAAATCGTATTTGCCGTTTTTACCCTTCATCGAGACGCTTGTAGCAAAATTTGTAAAACGTTATTTGTTGTGCGTTTTATGTAACATCATTCGGTAGAATTAAACAGATACATCATGTTAGGTCCTGAAAACGACAAACAAAAGGTAATATTTATTTAGCCAGTGTTCTAAATAATATTCGGTGTAATTAAACAGATATATCATGCTTGGAAGGGGCATTTGCGAAAAATACCAGTCTTGAGACTAAATTTCCATCGCCATTCGGCTCGGAAAATATTTCGTCTCTCGACTGGTATTTTTTGCAAATACCCCTCCCAAGCATGATATAGCTGTATAAAAGCTGCATGATGATGTAAATTTTTATTTTAATCTACTGGAATGAAGATGTCGATATATAATTTAGATTGCAGGGATGCATTTTGTAATATCCATCATTGGGAATATGACTTGGTGAAAATTAATATTATTTGCAAAACCATTTTAGGTTGAGTAGCCTTGCTGGTGATAAGCTAACAAAGGGAAATCCAGCCATTACTGATCTCGGGGATCCAAATCGTCCTATGAAGCTTGCAGAAAAGTATGGTGAGCTGTATGATAATGAATGGACGGATGCTATTGACAGTACGGTAGAAGTGAAGGCACTTTATCCTGATATGAAAGCAGTAGAGATTGAAGAAGTAATTATACGTCATCTATATCAATTAGTGATGGTAAGCTTGGTTTTAATAAACTCAATGTAGCTCACTGAATAAACGTTAGAGGTTATCGAAGATGCAATAAAAAAGGGACAATCCAGAAAAACTGGTAACATAGGGTACACAAGGCGAAGAAAAACTAAGCAAAACACAACACCGTGAGCAAATCGAAATCAGAAGATAATCCTAAGATAGCTTTGTTTTACAGTCTTAAACATGTCCTAGGATAGTCCTAAGATTATCCTAAATTATGTGCTAAGATATGTTTTAGGACAAATCGTAGGATAGTTTCATTGACACGGCCCCTGGGGTCGATTTCACAAAAAGTCGTTAGTCTAAGATTAATCGTAAGTGTTATCGTAAGTGTGATTTCCAAGCTTTTGATTGGTTGAAATTCACACTTACCACTGATCTTAGACTTACGACTTTTTGTGAAATCGACCACAGCTCTTTTGTATCTGATGCATGTTATTGCAGAAACGTGTTGTGTGCAATGATATCTCCGATTTTGACGCCCCGTTCTTAACCGGCCCGTATTAAAATTATTCTACATAGTAGAGCGTGAACTCTAAGGACCGGGCTAGCTCCCTTACGTATGTCCATCAAACATACCACATGTGTTGTCCAGCAAACGCCTGAGTGTTTTCATCATGTCAGTTTCAGTAAACTTATTGTAAGAATCAGGGTGTTTGTATTACTAACTTTTACTAAGCGACGTGTCCATTCACCGGTTAGCATAGTCTTTTGTTTGGTTGAACGTTTCCATGCTTTGCATATCTTAATAAAAAAGTCCCCGGATGTAAACTATGTCAGGACATCTGGACAGTCAGCGTTAGTTGTATGTTGATAAAAAAAAAGCTCGAAACATCCTCATGACATAAAACTTAATACGAAAGCATATATTACTAACATCTTTCCATAAACTGCATCCATGATTTACATAAACATGGAAGATCATTGGATGTTCCTATCCAATATTAATATGAATTGTGTAGATCGAAAATCTGCAACGCCATTGCAGTTACTAGTTGAAGCATAGTATCCCGAGGGAATGGAATGAAAGACAATATTTCTACACTGCTAGAACAGTTCCAAAATCGAATAAGCACAACACAGAATACTAATAAGATGGGTACAGGGCCCAACCAAAAAAAAAAACCGGAATGAACCCGTGTGTTCAGGATGGGTAACCAGTTCCTGTTTCTTATAAGACAACCGCGCCGTATAAATGTGATTTGGTTTGCAGTGGTTAATGTAACACCATCACATGCTAACAAGATTTCATATTTTTGCTAAGAGATCTTGAGACAAATTTCATCACGCACCTTAAAATTATTTATCTTTGAGTAAGGGTTAGGGTTAGGGTTTTTAATGCCACGTTCGACGATATTTCAGGTATATCGTTGCTGTCAGTTTTATTGGTGGAGGAAACCAGTCTACCCAGAGAAAACCCCTAATCTGCCGCAAGCCACAGACAAACTTTATCAAATAAAAAATAAATGTTGTATCGAATAAACCCCGCATGAACGGTATTCGAACTCGCACAACGTTTAGGGTGATAGTAGCACTGATTACATAGGTAGTTGTAGATCCAGCTACCATACGATCACGACCACGACGATCCCCATTGATCTTTATAATCGATATATATCATAAATGACTGTCGCTATCAGAATAATTTCTGCTCCTAAATGTACGTCTTTTGTGCTATAATCACGTTATATTTTATTTTTATAGTGCTGTTATCGTGAATGTTTAGCGTTGTCTAAAGAGCAATTAGAAGAAGTCGGAAACACGATAGTAAATGCACTGAAACTCAATAATGAGGAAGTAAGTATATACTTTTGAAATCTAAATGATATTTTATGCTAGTATATTTGGATTAAAAAATTAATATGAAAACCAAATACCACACTTTTGACTTTGAGCGTACACGATGAAGGCTATTACAGTTACGCACCAGTCACTCTAAATCAGATACAAATGTTTGTATAGGTTACTGTCAGTGTTTCGTCACGGACATGGTTTATTAGATATATTTTTATGGAAATTTGCGCTTCCTAAATCATGTAATTAATTTTAAAACTAAGGTTATACTGCTTCAGTATGACTGACCTTCTTATGCCCTTTGGGTTTCTTGCTCCCATTGCCTATTAAACATTTAGTGGTCAAATGTGTGTGCCGTTCTAGAGACGCGTCGCGTACACTAAATGAGATAAATACGTTTTTATTAGTTACTTTCAATTTATAAGTGTGTCTTTTTCTATATTGATCGATAGCATGATAGAGATATACCTGGTTGTAAGGAAGTAACCAAATTTAGAAGACAAACTGCAGCAGAGTATGCAGACTATTTGTTTCAACACAAGGTAATAATAATCTAACAATTTAAGGGGGATGCCACAATACCCCAAGTACACATAACACATACCGGTATATAGAATAACGACATGTAGATCGAGATAGACAGTGTCACTAGTATCACAGTCCGTTAGCACGACATGTGATGCTAGTAATAATTTATGTCGAGACCTTCAAAACGGCAGTTACTAATCTGTAACATTATAATGTGTATGACGTCACTTTCACCGATAATTTTCAGCTACATAGTCAGTTCATTGATGCTGGAAATAGCAATCGTCGAGATCAGAGACAAAATGTCCAAATTACCAATTCTCATCAATATTTCCCCCACCAAAATGCGTGTATGTTATATCTATATATAGCAAGAAATGCACCGTTCCTCCCCGTTAACCTAGGTCTAACTATAAAGTGGGATAGTCTTTCATTTTGATTTACATCAATATAACTTATTTCTAATTTACTTAATTAGGAGAACTACTTCTTTTTACCAAAACTCCTTTGGACTTGCATACGTTTTGGAGGATATTGCATGCCAATTAATGTGGCCGTGGTATATACTTCTCTAATATTATTATGTTGTTTTACCAAAAAATGTAGCAACGCATAGCAGCATATGAATATGAACATTTGAGAAATGTTCTCCTAAGCAAGGACAATTTTAATTTTACTTGTGAAAAACAAAGTCCATGCGTTAACTAGATATGGTCCACTACACTGTCGTGTCTGAATGGAGTCGCGTTACACATGTTAAATATCTGGTTATAGGTCACATTCGGCGATAAGTCATGCACGAGGATAGAAGGACTGAATTTTGACAAAGACACACGGAATATATCCCTACTCCTCTGTGACGCAGACTTTCCGTAATGATTAACTTAGTCATTACATCGACCGTAAAACATTCCAAGTGATGACGTCAACGTTACCACTGACAACCCTTGGTTCTGTGAATTCCTTGTCGACAGCAGGCCTGCCGTCCAGGAAATAATCATGATTACAAACACGATCTCTGGAATATCGTATCAACTGAGAGATATACAAACCAAATAGTAAGTTAACAATGGATATCATAATAATTAAAAATAAGCATAATCAATTTGGTATAGTACAGTCCATGGACATAAGTATTCGTCACCTTCGATTTGTTTGCTATATATTTCACATAAAACCACATTTGTTTTTCAAAAACATCTTTTAAAGCTATCTCTCGGCAGATTTTTATGAAATTTATTTCAAGACACTCAGAATTCTTTCCATTTTATTTGTTTATCTCATAGTAATTTTCGTCTGCATGTTTTTTTTTTGTTTTTGTTTTCTGGTGATTTAAACACACATGTTGATTTCTCCGATATTGTATTTGTTAACATATAGAGCACATTTGACATCAGAAAAAAAATGTCTTTAAATCATTAGAAAATAGTGGCAATCTAACGGCAAATCATACTAAAATAAACAAACAATCTTTTTTTTTTTAAATGAAAAATGTGGCTTTATATGAAATACATAGGGTAAAATCGGGGGTGACTAATACCTATGTCCATTGACTGTAGACAGAAAGTATATTTTAACCAGTATTCCTATTCCTATATATTTAGGTAATTGTCGAGAAAATTGTCTTGTCTTGTTGGGAATACGTACATAAAAGCAACGAATTGGTAGGACTACTGACGGAAACTCCATTTTTTGAAAAGTGTGTCAATCTTTGTTGGCGTATGGCAATTCAAGATCCTGTTATGCACTTAGATGAAGAGCTAACTCAAGACACAGTGTATGATAAAAGCGTTTACAGGGAATTTGCTAAAAGTGGTGATAAAGTTACATTTGTTGTGTGGCCGGCTCTATTTTTACATGAAGGCGGACCATTGCTGAATAAAGGTGTTGTTCAGGCATATTTTTAATACATATACGAGTATTATTTGTGCCAATATTAACTATTTATTTATATATTAAATGTAATTCATGACGATGTGCTGGCCTGTGATATTGTATAATCCCATGTTATACCATTTCAAAGTGTGTGCTTGAACACTAACCCCATGTAAATAAAATGCAATGGTAGCCCAGAGTATATTCAGAAAAAATACAAAATATATATTTTTTAATTATTTATTAGTCTTATTGAACAATTTATTTCAATTTGCTATGTCTTCTTTGTATTTTTTTATCTAAAAGTAACAATACTTCATTTGTTAAAAAGGTGCATTCTACAATTTGTTCGTGATTCTATTTAAAGACGTGTACTGATATTTTTATCATATTAAAACATATACGAGAAACCTATCATTTGTATAGAATTTAATAAATCAGTTTTCCCTATACATTGTTCTTAATTTAAAGAAGTAGTTGTGGTTGTGATCGTGTGGTTGTTGGATTTACAACTACTTGTCCAAGCAGCGCCTAAAACTACTAAAGTTGTGAGGTCGAATAACTCTCATAGCGAAGTGTAATCAATACAACATTGTGTGATAAAGTTTGTCAGTGACTTGTGGCAGGGCGGTGGTTTTCTCCGGGTACTCTATGTACAATGCCATTGAAAAGTCATGAATGAGAAAAGATCAGGAAGCATTTACGCAAGTGTAATATATCAGTGGTTATTTATGACATATTAATTCCATAAAGCTCAGCAAAGTCATGGTGACGACCTTAAAACGTTTGAAGTGATGACTTAAACTTGACCAATAGTAACTGTTGGTTCAGTAGCTTCCTTGATAGAAGCAAAACTCTATCAAGAATATGATGATACGAACCAGAGGTTCTGGAATATCGTATCAACGGAGAGAGATATACTCCTTATGCAACGTATCAGTATTAAACTTGTAGTGTGTATGACGCGTGTCTAAAACAATCTTCATCATGTAATATTGAAAAACCAAATAATCTAAATGTCGTTGCGAGGAAAATTTGCTATGGGTATCTAAGATTGAGCGTGATGAACCTTAGGTTTTAATAATAATTACATTTCAGAACAATACATTTCCATAATAATAAAAGGCCGTTGTCCACTTGTCCCTCGACGCCAAGGTTATATGGTAAGATTAAATTTTGAAACTACTGTAAACTAGAGGTTCGGGTGAGGCTGTATCACTAACCTGACTTAAATAATTCTGAAAGGACCATTTTGAAGCAAAAAAAGGGAGTAACTCTGGTTAGATTTGTCGAAAAATCATCATTATCGAATTTGACCTAGATATTTATGAGATACACTTACATACCAAACCTAGTTTCAATATGACCATTTCATTCCAAGTTATCATCTGGAAACCAAATATTTAGCAATTTTGAGGTATAAAAAGGAGCACAACTCTAGTAAAAATTGTCGAAAAATTGTCATTATCGAACTTGACCTAGATATTCATAAGATACACTCACATGCCACACCTAGCTTCAATCTTCCTTTTCATTTACAAGTTATCATCTGGAAATCAATTCGGGAAACACGGACGAAGAATAAAAAGGGATGTAACTCTGGTAAGATTTGTCGGAACATAATCGCTATCGAACTTGACCTAGATATTCATGAGATACACTTATATACCACACCTAGTTTCAATCTGACTATTTGTTCCCAATTTATCATCTGGAAACCAAACACACGGACGGATGGACTGGCGACACCCATTTTTATAGTCCCTTTCGACGAAGCGTCGGGGGACAATAAATGCATTGTATATTGCACGCTTTTGGCGTTCAAATGTTTTTATTATTGGAATTTATTTCTTTTATGTGGAGAATACATGAAGAATGTGATTATATGGGTGGGTTGAATATTTGACTCGTCCCATATAAAAGGCAGTCACCTATTTCAGAGGGGCGGCATATTACTATATGCCCGGGCAATTACAACATTAATATTATGCAAACGCGGTTGCAGATAATTATAAAAATAACACTTTCCTTACTTTTCATTTTTCATGGTGGTGATACGATTCAGGTTTAATTTCATATTTTCTTCAAAACTGCCAAAACTCATATTTTCTGGTCAAACAGGTTTACATGCATTGACAGTATTGTTTCTTGCATTGATGTCGTCGATCCACGTCACCATAGAGTTCGCCATTGATAGAATGTAGTTTTTTTTCTTGCTGGTGAAGTCTTCAAACAAGATCACAATGTTCATAACTTAGAAACATAATATGATAAATTCCACGGCTGAGGCCATGTTATTAAGGAATGCAAAACCACAAGGTACCAGTAGTTTAGCTAAGCATTATGGTAAATTCCAAGGCTGACGCATGTCATTAGGAATATCAACATAATATGATCTAATATATTTCAGCTTAATATATGGTAACTGTGTACTATAATGTTAATTATTACAGACCATACATGCATGATAGAATGTTACGCTATGAATACATATTACGGGAGAAAATGTGTTCAATATAAATTTGTATTGAATGATACGATATTTCGGACCAGAACTCCTTAGGTATTGTAATAGGGGGATTTTGTTCGTGTCCCAAAAATATTAAGGTTTAATATAACACATTAAACACAATTAACCTCCTGTAGGTTTTGTCTATAATAAAAAGAATTAACACGACCTCTTTAATAATAACATTTGTCGTGCCGTTTTTTTTTTAACCTCATATATGTCAGTTATTACATGTATATTAATTTAATTACTACAACGTGCTTTATATGTGTAGCCTCATCACCATTCCTACTTAGTTTTATTTGCTATTGTAATACGTTTGTCACACATCCGATGATGTTAATAATGAAAATTCATTATTAATTTTTTTGTTTTGTTTGTTATTTTAATCTTCATTGTTGTACACATATGACGATATATATAAATATATATATATTTACATATAAAGTCTCTAATTATGTATCAATAAAAACTATAACACAAATTTCCCAGACGTTTCGGCCATTACGGCCTTCTTCATTAGAAATATTTTTAGCACTAAGGATAACAATGGTTGCCAGAAATATGACGTTATAATTACAGTCAGTGACGCTATTTTTCCACGATTGAATTTAACGTTCGTACTGTGTATTTAATCCATATGGTTCCAATCTTTTTAACTTTTTTATCCAGAATGCTTCTTTTACTTTTCTGTATGTTTCAGTGCCGAAAACTCTTTCAATGCCGAATACTTTTAGATCTTCCGCAGAATGACAAGGTTGCGTAAAGTGATTTGCAATTGGATCGTTTGTTTTCCGTGTCCGTATTTTTGAAAAATTTAGGAGCATTCGTTGGTATAGCGTATCTCCTGTTTGTCCTATGTATATTAATTTGTTGCATTCTGTACAGTTGATACCGTACCCGTCGTTGTCTTTAAATGTTCCACTCTCAATAACATGAGAAAATAAAACACAGATTTTAGCGACAAACGTTTTGTTGTTTGTAAAAAATCAAATTATGTTTCTTGTGTACCAGTATGTCTTTTATATTTTTGTCGCGTTTGAACGCTACAATCGGCGGGTCAGGAAATGCTTTTTTGAGTCGGTCGGATTGATGTAAAGTTCTTAGATGTTTTCGGAGGATCGAGTGAATATTGGGGAGAGCTTTAGAATATGTTAATATAAGTGGTACTCTGTTGTTTTCGGTTTTTAGTTTATATTTCAAAAGTTATTTTCTCTCAAGAATGTCCACTTTTTGAAGTTCTTCAATGGATGTATTTTTACAACTTCGCTTTTGTAAGTTCATTTTAATTTCTTCTCTTCTTTTCATGTAGTCGTCCTCTTCTGAGCATATTCGTTTTACTCGAACCCCAAGGCCGTAGGGTATCGCCCGTTTAACTGCGTTCGGGTGGCTAGATGTAGCGTGCAAATATTTATGCTTGTCTGTATTTTTGGTGTATAAATCCGTTCTTATGTTTCCATGGTCAATTATAACATTCACATCTAAAAACTAAATTTTATCGGCAGAGTAACGTAGTTCAGTTTTGATTCTTGGATGTAATTTGTTTAATAATTCGTGAAATCTTTTAAGTTTGGTTTCTCCGTGTTCCCATAATCCCCATACGTCATCAACATATCGCCAATACGCCAGCGGTTTTATTTAAAAAAAAGTGTTTCTAATTCGTAGAACATAATCACCTCTCCTCGACCAATCAGAAGCTTGGATTGTTTACGCTTATTTTCATAAAACATGGCTTTATAAAAAGTCACGATTGACTGGATTTGCATTGTTCTCTTATTTGGTATAGAATTGCTCAATAAAGTTCACACTAAGTCTGATTAGAGAACAATGAAAATCTGCCTGGATTACAATAAATTATCAAACATAGAAAACCATTTTCTGTAAAAAAAAAATAAAAAAAATATAATAATAATCAAAGAAAAAAAAAGATAGAGCAAAGCAAAAGCTAAAAATATAACTG
>MJUT01048545.1:66038-78868 GCA_002080005.1 Gigantidas platifrons
AGTGTATCTTTCGGAGAAACCAGAGACAGCTTGCTTAGAGTAGACGGTTAAAGTGTATCTTTCGGAGAAACCAGAGACAGCTTGCTTAGAGTAGACGGTTAAAGTGTATCTTTCGGAGAAACCAGAGACAGCTTGCTTAGAGTAGACGGTTAAAGTGTATCTTTCGGAGAAACCAGAGACAGCTTGCTTAGAGTAGGCGGTTCTAGTGTATCTTTCGGAGAAACCAGACTGAGACAGCTTGCTTAGAGTAGACGGTTACAGTGTATCTTTCGGAGAAACCAGCGACAGCTTGCTTAGAGTAGGCGGTTCTAGTGTATCTTTCGGAGTTACCAGAGACAGCTTGCTTCGAGTAGACGGTTCTAGTGTATCTTTCGGTGAAACCAGAGATGGCTTGCTCCGAGTAGATGGTTCTGGTGCATCTTTCGGGAAACCAGAGACAGCTTGCTTCGAGTAGACAGTTATATTGTATCTTTTGGAGAAAACTTGTTGCAAACTTCAAAAATATAAATTGGAGTTATTCCCCCTATGCCACATATATAAAGAAATACCACAATTTAAAAACAAATGGAGTATAGTTTTGTGGTTTTGAACGTTTTGTGGTTTAATTTTATTATTTGAGGTGTGATACGAAGAAGTATTTAACATTGAGGTGTTCGTGAAGATGTTTTAGAGGAATAACATTTGGGCAGGTGAATCATTTATCATAGAAACGAGTGTGCGTGCCTCAGTCTATGTAATATATGGATTATCTCTTTCTGTTTTAATTTTTTTATTTTTTTCTCTGTAATGAAGAATTGACAAAATGTGAAAGAATCCAAATGGGATTCACCACAAATATACCATTTGTGATCATGTTCATAAGAGACTGACTCTCCGTCACTTTCCTCCGAACACTTGCAACACATGACTGCACATGCGTTTGCCATGTTCTTATGTCTGTCATTTGAAGCAACATAATTGTAACGTAGATATCAAATTTAGTGCGCACGACGTGTTTATGGAATAACCTTTATCAGGTACGCTGGATTTACCATGACGTTATAAAGGTCAATACGAATTGCACTGGTGGCAATTGGAGAATTAAATGTAACAAGAAATCTCATTAATTTTACTTATTGTTTCTTAGGTTTATAAAATGTATCTTTTAACATATGTTACCCTTCCGAAGCACATGAATTTACCCTCGGTATTTATTTGAAGATGAGTTGGTGTTGCTCAATTTCGAGTTTTCTGTGGAAAATGTTTTTTTTTGTCAGTCCTTCAATTTATCGTTTCTGATTACCCTTTGGTGTCTTGAAACTGCTTTGATACCTGAAGATTCTTGTTGCATATTCCAGGGTCGGTTAATTCTGTTAAGTCATCGTATATATAACGAATGATTCTGTAAGTGTGAATGCGAGTTCTGTCAGGATAGACGAGTTCTACATTAAAGTCTTCTAGATATTTGAAACTCTTATTAAAATACACAAGCCTCAAAATTTAAAAGTAGAATTATAACGTATCCATTGAACAAACCTTCCATCTACAAATTCAGTGATCCACTGAAAGATACAGAAACATAATGTGAACTTGAAATGTATGATATCATGAAAAAAATGTTTTGTTTAAGGAACCGAAAATTCGACTTTTAAGGAATACTATATTTTTCCTTCCGAGTCCAATTTTTTATTCAATTTTTCATGGGAAGCATAAATCTGATGATATCTTATGTTGCACATGAACAAATGCAATGTTGGGTTATTAATTTTAATATCTGTCTGATCTGTTCTTTTTTTTAATTTGGAGATATTCACTCAGACAAAATAGCCACAACACATATAAATAATTTTATGGGGTATTTTGGATGTTATATTTTGCAAAGTCTCCTGTTTGTGTCTTTTCACACTAAATCACAATGATTATGCAGTGGTAGGAATATAAGACATTAACATAGATTGATAGTACCAGATGAAGCGTGAACAAAACAGCTGTCATTATAGCGATCTCGCTCCAGACCATTGGTCAACATATCAAGACAAATGAATTCAAAATTAACTTTACCGGTCATTTGCCCAGTAATATCAATACCCCGAGCTTCATCTAAAACATCAATGAAGATATCTGGCTAGGAATTTAAAACGGAAACTACTCCTTTGGTCATCAAGGAAACGTTTTTTGAAATTGTAATTTAAAATTGTAAAACAAGAAAACAAAATACGTTTTAGGAAAACTTGAAAAAGACACATATTGTGTTCCTTCTTTATAAAATGATAATAATAATCTGGTTTCATTCCGGTATCAAAATGCAATCATTTTTTGCATCGTATAATTTGATATAAAACAATATTGATTAATCGAAGTTCACGGACGGATAGAAGGTCATCTAAGGACAACGAACTGAGAGACATTTCTGATGAATACAGTTAATGATAACTAGGAAAATTGATTTTTTTAGTCATTCTTAAACACACTAATGTTCTGATCCAATTGAGTAGTCAGTTCTTCAGACGTGATAAGATAAAAACCTCTGTCGTATTAGAAGCTAATTGACAGGAGGGGAGTCGGCACTACTTTTTATGTCCACAGTCTACAAGAAAGGATTCTACCAACCATGGGCGTAATTAGCGATCTTCTTTGATGAACGTTTTTGTCCGTCTATAGAGACATTTGTAATTTAAAATTATAAGCAGGAGAAATAAAATTATACCATTGCAAGATATTTGTTCGTCAAATTGCTCTTGCACATTAAAATACCGAAATTCTCAATACCTGTTGAAAGCGTCCTTTATGACGAACCTTTAGTATAGTATAATTTTATATATTTAGAATAGCTATATTACGAACTGATCCACTTGCCACTACTAAAATTGCTCTCTATCATCCAGCAGATTGACCCAAACACATCGACTTACTTTATTGTATATTATACATAAGATACAATCGTGATGTCATACAGATACCGACTAATAAATGGGGGCATACAGATACTGACCAATAAATGGGGGCATACAGATACTGACCAATAAATGGGGGCATACATGTTGCGAGCAATAAATGGGGACATACATATTGAGACCAATAAATGGGGGCATACAGTTACCGGCCAATAAATGGGGGTATACAGATACCGTCCAATAAATGGGGGTATACATGTTCCGACCAATAAATGTGGGCATAAACATTCTGGCCAATAAATTGGGGCATACATTTTGCGACCGATAAATGATGGCATACCTATTGCGAACAATAAATGGAAGCATACATATTACGACCAATAAATGATGGCATACATAAACCGACCAATAAATGGATCCGTAATCATAAATGTCGATGTAGAAGGGTGACTATATTATCAACTAATTGTTATATATCTAAGGGCGCGTATTTAATTCTGATTTTACTTTCATACCACAACTATTCCAATGTCTCGCCCATTTTCATTGTGTTCTTACATTTGTCGATGGAGGAACATTTAAGCATTCCTTTCCACCATTTGTCCACTGTTCCCGCGAATCTTCATGCCATTCTAATTGTATTAGAATGGCAGGAGTTAGACAGATTATTTTAAAATGAAAGGAGGCCAATTTTCATGTAATTTAACTTCTTAGTGCAGATCAGGTGTGAGATAATGAAAATACAAACAGTTATGAGATGTTGTGATGGACAATAGTAATGCAATGTTGTGATGGACAATAGTAATGAAAGGTTGTGACGGACAATAGTGGTGAGAGGTTGTGACGGACAACAATTTTATAATTCATTCATTTCTACAGATATCAGCGACAATTGAATGGAATCTTTATTCCTACGACTCTTTAATAAGATCAATTAGAAGTCATGCAGTTTACCATACAAATTTAGCCTTGTACATTTAGTAGGGTTTACCTATAATACACTCTTTAAGATGTTCATCTTTGTCATACAATATAATAGACGCTGTGGCTTTTTATTCGCAATAAATGTAAACAACTCTGAATGAACTTTAACCAGGTTAGATCAGTAGGTCAATAGAGCACGGGCGGAATTGAACTGGTGATGGGAGGTCTGGAAGGTCAATGGTCTTCTTTGTACAGAAACATGTTATTATATTTGCATTCAAAACAGTTTGACTTGACAGAAACATTTTAATTCGTAGAAAATAAGAGACTGGGTCAATTTACATTAAATTACGAGACAGTTGAATTGTTGATATTGTTCCGATGTATATCGCTAAAGAAATAAGCATTTTTGTACATTACTCAATTCAGAGAGAAAAGCTGCTATGTGGCTAGTGAATTTATAGCTCTGAGTCTGTTGGTTGGAATTTGCTAAAAGTTTGATATTTATTACAGTGGATATATTCAAACACACTGCTAAAAACAAATAAGAAAATTAATCGAGCAGATCAAATTTTACCTGAAGTGTATGGTACCACCTTAACGTATCAATTTTAGTCGTATGACATTTCTATAGCCTTCACTTACAAAAAAATCATGTTAATTGACTACATGTGATGTAGTTTAAAAAAAAAAAGCAATCAACTGAAAGTACAATATGACATCATAATTAGTTTGATTTTTTCTACATTTAAGTAAACAAATGTGTTTTGTTGTTTATCTTTATTACGAATAACCCAAAACAACAGATTTCCGAGAACAGATTACATCTGTTGGTATAAATAACTGAAGATGAGAAATATATTACTTCCTCCTTTGTAAAGTAGTAGCGAGAAACTATTTTCTGCCAGGTGTACATTTCAAAAGACTATTTATTTGTTTTCAATGTTCTGTAAATGAAAAGAATGTACTTATAACATTAGTAATGGACAACGATAAACACATGATGTATGTAAGATAGTAAAACGCATGTATGGTCTATATCGTGTATCGTATTTTATTTCTTATAAATACATACGGTTAAAAATATCTCGAATAATACATGATTATTCCTTAATATAGTTCAAATTCTGGTTTTATACAGATATATCATGTTTGAGAGGGGTATTTGTGAAAAATACCAGTCGAGAGACGAAAAATTTCCCGAGCCGAATGGCGAGGGAAATTTAGTCTCAAGACTGGTATTTTCCGCAAATACCCCTCCCAAACATGATATATCTGTTTAATTACACCGAATATTATTTAGAACACTGGCTAAATAAATAATACCTTTTGTTTGTCGTTTTCAGGACCTAACATGATGTATCTATTTAATTCTACCGAATGATGTTACATAAAACGCACAACTGATAACGTCTTACAAATTTTGTTACAAGCGTCTCGGTGAAGGGTAAATACGGCAAGTACGATTTTGCAAATACCATGAAAAAAAGTTAAATCTTATGCAAATACACCTACATGAAGTAAAAATTCTGCAAATTCACAATGCAAGGCTTGAATTTGTAAAAAATATCACGGCTATTAACCAATCAGAATCCAGCATTCTTATATAAGGTGTAATTATGTCTGAAATATCATGAACATTGGACTTTAGCATCGTATGTTTATTTAATAGTACATTTGGGAGGTTGGGCAAACACATATTATCACATCTAGCAATTATTATTGGAAACTATAATACAATTATGGTAATTGTGACTTCCTGTGATATTCAAATTACTGTGAACTACAGAATTTCAAGATTTTCCTATTTCTTTCTATGAAAATTTGTATATATAATATATATTTTCCTTTTCACGTAGATTTTTTCTTTCCTATATCACCGACAATACTTTTACCACACTAGACTATAAGAAGAATAAGAATAAGCATTTTTTATTGCCAATTAAGGTCCCACAAGGGGAAAACAATTTAATACAATGATTGGAATGATTGGAGACATATAAATATGAGTAGCACGTAGGTTGGTTTATAAGATGTAGGAACTGCTTCCGCTTCGTGGTCACGTGGGTTCACCCGCCAGTTTTTGTTGTGGGGTTCGTGTTGCTCATCGTTTCAGTTTTGTGTTGTGGTTTGTTGTTTTCCTCTTGTGTTTTGTGTTGTGGTTTGTTGTTTTCCTCTTGTGTATAATGTTACTAGTGTCTCTGGATTGTCCATTCTTGATTGTCCCTTCGGTTTTCTCTAACGTTCATTTGGGAAAGTATTTAATGACTTGGTAGTACTAAACCCACTGAAAACAAAATGCAGTTCATTCTATAAGATAAAAACAATTACTTTATAAATCCATGTACTAAAACAGTTTGTCACGTTTTTATTCTGTCATAAATGAAAGTCGATTAGGATGTTGTATTATAAGTAAAAGCTAAAACGATATACTCCATTTGTTTAATTATGAATTTGATGTAAATATTTGTAAGATGTATGATATTTTTTTACACTTCATAATTTTTAACAATATACAATACAATACAATACAAATCTTTATTAGAAAAACCAACATTAATATCGGTGTCATCCCCACAGTTAACATGCCATTAAATTCAATGTACCTACATGTATACAATGCATATAAAGAAAAGAATATCACATTAAAAGCAAATGAATTATCTGTTTTCAAAACATGTTGAAATAAATTTGCATATGTAAATGGTATCATCCTTACAAGTAGGATTCAACAGTTTATTCAATACAGAAGTTGAATATATATTTCTAGGACACAGATCATTGATTTGTATATTCGTTTTTGTAAATAAATTAGAACGTAGATCTTTGAATTTTTCACAGTATAAAAGAAAATGTTCTTCATCTTCTATTTCATTACAATTGGTGCATAGTGTATTTTTTCTTTCAATTTTTGGTCTAAAATATCTCCCTTTCTCAACAAGTAGTTGATGAGCACTGATTCTCAATTTTGTTAAATTATTTGTTAAAGAGTTTGGGAGATTGAAAGATAGGTAATCTTGTATCTGAAAATGTTGATATATATTACTAAAGAAAAATAATTTATTATCATGTTATTTAAGTGACAAATCTTCAAGTTTTTTGTTAATGTTCTCTTCGTAGCAATCATTAAAAGATGCTAATAGAGTTTTTATGTTAATATCATCTTTATCAAGTTTAAACTTTTTTAAAGAGCTATCAATAAAGGCAAACCATGATCTGTGCCCTTCATCAAATAAGGCTTTATCAACTTCAAAAACTTCATGTAAGAATATATCACTTGACATCATCTTAAATCTATTAAAATATTTAAAGGCCAAGTATGTAATATAGTTTTTATTTTTTAATTTGTAAAATTAACATATAATTTTGCATATTAGAATAAAAACTGTATGGTTTCAGATATTTACAGTAAGTGTGAAGAGTATTTAAAAAAGATCATTATAATAATATATACCATTATATAAAATGATTTAAGACATTATTTAGTGTCTTCTATTGTTTTGTTTTGGAACAGTTTAAATTGTCATTGACATGATTCAATTATAGTACACGGATTTTGTATGGTGTTGTTAGTAACATGTTAAATATCATGTGTGTACAATCTATCTTTTGTTTATTTTGAAATGATACCCGGCTAGTTAATAACACTGTTTATTATTGTAGCTGAAAAAAGTAGTTCCGACAGTAATGTACTTTTTGGATATATAAAATACAAACCAAAACATTTGCGTCAAATATCGTACGATCTAGTGATTTTATCACTTAAATTTAAATACATTCCTAAAATATCATTGTATTGTTTTGTCGTAATTTACTCATTCAAGTTAATTGTCATTTTAAATTAGTTATGCGCTAATTGGTGTAGTTTTTCAAGCGCACGTGACAAGGAACAAATATTTAAATGCTTATTATCTTTCCTTGTTATCAAATTTCATATTTTGTTGTTAACTGAAGGTTATGTTTTAAACTTGATTCTCTATAATTATATCGTATATATTTGAAATAGGTCCAGGTTCAGAAAACATCTGTCTGTGTTTATTACACAACAAAGACAGAAACTGGGGATAATTGCTTTAAAAATACATGTACTTATTTGAAACATCTCAGAAATAAATCTATGTTATATAATATTTATAATGTAATATCAGTTATTGTTCTTGTTTTATGTAGATTTGTGTGTTTTACGCTAAGTTGGGCGGTTAGTCCAATAAAGCTAGTTTACCCCCGCCACTCTGTATTGAAGTACCACTACGCTAAGTTGGGCGGTTAGTTCACTAAAGCTAGTTTACCCCGCCACTTTGTATTAAAGTACCACTACCAAGCCATGAAAGTCAGCTCTAAATATATATGTATTTGTGTGATAGGAATATAGATTTTGCCTCTTCCTGTAATTTTCCTGTTTGATCTTGTAATTGTTCCGACAGAATGGTTATTTCATTTTTTTTATATTATTTTAGAACTGTTCCGACAGTGTGGTATGTTTTGTTTTCCTAGATTTTGGAATTGTTCCGACAGTGTGGTATGTTTTGCTTTCCTAGATTTTAGAACTGTTCCGACAGTGTGGTATGTTTTTTTTATTTTCCTAGATTTTAGAACTGTTCCGACAGTGTGGTATGTTTTGTTTTCCTAGATTTTAGAACTGTTCCGACAGTGTGGTATGTTTTGCTTTCCTAGATTTTAGAACAGTGTGGTATGTTTTGTTTTCCTAGATTTTGGAATTGTTCCGACAGTGTGGTATGTTTTGCTTTCCTAGATTTTAGAACTGTTCTGACAGTTTGGTATGTTTTGCTTTCCTAGATTTTGGAACAGTGTTGTATGTTTTGTTTTCCTAGATTTTAGAACTGTTCTGACAGTTTGGTATGTTTTGCTTTCCTAGATTTTGGAACAGTGTGGTATGTTTTGTTTTCCTAGATTTTGGAACTGTTTCGATAGTTATGTATTTTTTTTTGTAAGTTAATTTTATTACTGAGTAACTTTATAAGTTTGTGCTTTAACTTATATTACCGTATTTATACTTCACGATATATATCTTTATAACGAATCTTGTGGCCGAGAGGTCTTGGGTACTGGACTTAAGGTTAATCGATTATGCTGCAGTGTATCAATTTAAGAATTTTGGATTTCCTGTAATATCACAGAAACGTTTTTCACACATACTGCACATTCACCGCTTGAGTATACATTCATGAATTTTAAATAATTAACATACTGAAAACATCCACTCGTAACTCTCCTTCACTCAATGACACTATTTTTCGTTACGCTAGATGCGAATTCATTAAACAAATGATATTGATTCAATAATTATATATCTGAAATTATTTCTAAATTAATGAATTAATAATTTGTTTTAATGTATGGTTAACAAATCCTATTAACTGGTGCATGATAATATGTTTGTATGTTTTTAAAAGTACTCATAAAATATAGAAAATCCCATCTACACAAAACTGTGAATTTAAAACGATTCATTGATTGATGATTGCATAAAGACAAGCAGCAAATATTACATGAATGTTGGCAGCGAGAACAAACTAAACACTATACTGGGTGAATCAGAATATATGTCCGAGTGGAGCGACGTGTCTATCTGTGAACTGTAGTGTCAGTCAGCCAGCACTATGTCAGGATGGACAACGTACGTCACACATCCGGGTATATTTTTTATTTTTATCGAAAACTTTATAATGGCGGAAATTTTTCAACCATCTGACAAAATAAAGCTAGTTTTAATTTTGTTTATACTATTCTAACAACGAACCTGTATAATAAAAGCCAGACCAAAGTACCCTACGGACTCGTATGATAATATTTACATCGATAATATTCAAAAAGCTGTTGTCATTTGTCTAATCATTCCAAAACATTTCCTTTTGATGCTGGATCCATTATAAAGTTTTCGATACACAATACACGGATGTATGACGTACGTTGTTCACCCTGTATGTAATCCAACCTAGAGTGTTGGTCTACTATAAAACAGGTCTACTATAAAACAGACATCATCATCATTATGTCAAACCGTAACTTGTTATTGCCATGAAGTAGCTGAAAAATTACACACTTAATGTGAAAGAACAAAAACTGGCTCCCATCTCTGATGATGTTCGCGTTAAAAATCTTTATTTAATAAATTAAATGTCAACAAGTAATTATATATTACGTCATTTGTTTATCAGCCAATACAAAGTTAAATTAAAAGAGACACAATCATATTAGAAACTTGAAAGAGTAGAAATATAACTCTATTTTTAGTATGCACATCGAATTCGTAAAATGACATTATGAAGAGTCTGAGGATACCAAAGGGGTAATCAGAATCCACAGATCGAAGGACAGGCAACAAAATGACCACAAAAGGATAAAAGAACAACCAACGATAGACAAAACATATCTGTGATATTTGTAAAGAGTTGGCTGTGTATATATACAATATTGGTGTATTGACGGTAAATATAGAATTTATGTAGCGAGGCTTAGAAACGGGGGAAAGGTAAGCTTTTAGAGAGTCTTTCCAACCGTTTCGTGCCGATCCACATACATTCTATATTTACCGTCGACACACTAATATTGCAATACAATTTGCAAAAAAAAAAAAAAAACCTTTTTGACTTAATAATAAGAAAAAAGATAACGGAAACCCCATTTGGTACCTTAACAGTAGTTCCGGTAAGGGGAGTTGCTTAATAGCTTTATTAGGCTAATGTGAAAAGTGTTATTATGACAGGGGTGTGGCTTAATAACACTATTAGGCTAGTGTGAAAAGTGTTATTGTGGCACTGTCATAATAAAGCAACAGTTTATTTCAACCCATTTATTATGACAAAAAAATAACTTAATTGCAGAATAAAAGATTCGTCAGATATAACAGACATAGATACAGTGCTTCTTACCTGTTTATATATATACAGTGCTTCTTACCTGTTTATATATATACAGTGCTTCTTACCTGTTTTTATATACGGTGCTTCTTTCCTGTTTATATATATATACAGTGCTTCTTACCTGTTTATATATATACAGTGCTTCTAACCTGTTTTTATATACAGTGCATCTTACCTATTTTTACAAGAGTAATACAATTTGCTCACTGCAGATTAAATTATATATAATTTACAGTATAATTGTAAAGGTGAAAGTTATATGATCAATGCAAGGTTATAATTCCTTTATAAATCTTAACAAATTTAATGATAATGTTGTATCATACTTTTTATTTATTAATTTTCGTTCGTTTGTCTTCCATCGGTTCAACGTATTCCTTTTACGGCGAAATCCAAATTGGGACTGGAATGTAATAAACAAATTATAAAACAATAACGGAAGTGACAACGGATACAGTGTATGTGAGTTTTCATTAACCCACGTAAAACAAATAAAGTCACATAAAATAGGTGAAGAGCATAAACCACAGTATAACGAAAAAACATTAAACTCACTGTGTTACCAAGGTGTAGAGCCTCACTACTCAATATAGCGAAAACAAATAAACACGAAAAACTTAAAAGATGAGTGACACAAACACCACCAAAAGCCGGGGGTGAAATCTATGCGACATATTTTAGTCAGTTCGAGGTACAACTAAAATAGTCTGGTTGTTAGGGATGCGTAACTACATAACACGTTAATGATTGTCTCGTTGGAATGAACAACAGTGTGACAGGAATGGTTGTTAATGGTCCTTTGATTATCTTGTCTATCATACCCCTCATCTACCCCTCATCTACCCCACTCCCCCACCCGTGAGACGTAAATACTTTATTTTTTGTTTGTAAAAGCTACCAATACCGGTATGTGATCAAAAGAAATCATAAATCCATACAGAAAAACAATTATAACTAATGTGTTGCTCTCTTAGCATTAAACAACATTCCATCAATCATGTCTACAGCATTGAGAGTAAACAGAAAAGATGGTAAGACAAATTAACTCTGATCAGAAGATTCATAAGTACATACGTTATAAAACTAAATCAATTTAGAAGTCATTAATATAGATTTACATGACATAGCATCTTCTTTTACTGTTATTTTGTTTGTTTTTATTGACTGGTGTATAAAATATACTGTGGTTACATAAATAACAGTCTTTGTAGTAGCTGTGATCTACCAGTTGATCATTGGAACAACATTCATTATGACAGATCTGTATTGTCATTAAGTATATCAAATATCTGAGATCAATATGTAGGTTGATAGGTTAAGGACAAGATGTTGAGTTTCCCCGCCAATTTGACAACCAAATGTTATTGTGTGTATACTTATGTTATTTCCATCTTATTTTCAATTGTAGGATATCCCAACAGTAATCTCTGACAAGAAGTTCACCAGACTTTACTATGAGGTAACACAGCAGGTGTATTATAGGGGAACTCTTTATCATTGGCGAGCACCTTGATAGGGATCGTGTTGTTATAGGGGAACTGTTTATCATTGGCGAGCACCTTGATAGGGATCGTGTTGTTATAGGGGAACTGTTTATCATTGGCGAGCACCTTGATAGGGATCGTGTTGTTATAGGGGATTGTTATAGGGGAACTGTTTATCATTGGCGAGCACCTTGATAGGGATCGTGTTGTTATAGGGGAACTGTTTATCATTGGCGGCGAGCACCTTGATAGGGACCGTGTTGTTATAGGGGAACTGTTTATCATTGGCGAGCACCTTGATAGGGATCGTGTTGTTATAGGGGAACTGTTTATCATTGGCGAGCACCTTGATAGGGACCGTGTTGTTATAGGGGAACTGTTTATCATTGGCGAGCACCTTGATAGGGATCGTGTTGTTATAGGGGAACTGTTTATCATTGGCGAGCACCTTGATATGGATCGTGTTGTTTATAGGGGAACTGTTTATCATTGGCGAGCACCTTGGTAGGGATCGTTTTGTTATAGGGGAACTATTTATCATTGGCGAGCACCTTGATAGGGATCGTGTTGTTATAGGGGAACTGTTTATCATTGGCGAGCACCTTGATAGGGATCGTGTTGTTATAGGGGAACTGTTTATCATTGGCGAGCACGTTGATAGGGAT
>MJUT01048560.1:25605-48699 GCA_002080005.1 Gigantidas platifrons
CCATTGTGTTGTCTGTTCTTCTTTGATATACAGATTCTGATTACCTCCCTTTGGTATCTTTTGACCATTGTGTTGTCTGTTCTTCTTTGATATACAGATTCTGATTACCCCTTTGGTGTTTTCAAACTAAGTTCAACTTCTTATTTTCAGGCTTTTAGAAGAAATATATTTTTCACCAGGATACAGTCACAGTCATCCAGTCAACCATTAACAATATGTACAGAGAAAGATGGCATCAGAAAAATATGTCTTAATGATCCAAAGAAAAGGTAAATATAGTATATCACAGATCAAATAGGTTGTATGGATTGTGATTAGTTAACCAATACCAGGTAGTCTACATCAGAGACATATAAAACCAGAGATAATCTTGTGAAATCTTGCATCCATAAATTTTTTAGTGAAAAGGAATTACCCGCATCGGTGATGTATTGATTAGCATGTTCGCCTCGAGTGTGATAGATTGTGGGTTCGAGCAATGATTGGATCAAACGAAAGACTATAAAATTGGTATTACTTGATTATCTGTTGAGCACACAGCTTTAAGGAGTATATGAGCTAAGTCTTGTTGGCTCGGAATCAGGATAATGTGTCAAGTGGGGCAGACTGTTGTTTTAGTGTACTAGATCTAATTTCACTTTATTGTTCTAGTACAGAGTGGACATTATCATCATTTTATGGAATGCATTCTGTTCTCTCCATGATAAAAGAAATAAAATAAAACAAACCTTCTGAAAATTGGACAAATGGTAACAAAGTAGTATAAAATATCAATTGGTTGTCCAGGATGATATTTTTACATGTTAACTGGTTTCTTAGGGTGTTGCTTGTTTCTTTAATTATGTCTACAAGTGATATTCACACCAATATCCATGGATGCTACATGTGTATATATCTGATTTATCACTGCCTATCTGTTGCCTCCTAAAAATTGTTTTGTAAAGTTTCACAATGATGAATAAAATAATTTTTTTTTACACCAGTGTTGATCTCAAAACGTACCAATTTAAATCTGCAGTGAAGCAAATGACAGGATAAACGTTTACATGCAGTTAAACCAAAGACTATAAAATTGGTATTTGTTGCTTCTCCACTAAACAAACAACATTAAGGAGAAAGAGTAAAGACTAATTGACTCAGAATCAGGATAATGTGTCAGAGTGAGGCTACATGTCTATAATGTGTCAGAGTGAGGCTACATGTCTATTATGTGTCAGAGTGAGGCTACATGTCTATAATGTGTCAGAGTGAGGCTACATGTCTATAATGTGTCAGAGTGAGGCTACATGTCTATAATGTGTCAGAGTGAGTCTACATGTCTATAATGTGTCAGAGTGAGGCTACATGTCTATAATGTGTCAGAGTGAGGCTACATGTCTATAATGCATCAGAGTGAGGCAACATGTCTATCCGTGGACTGTTGTTTCAGTGATCTAGCACTATAAAAATCCAACTGAGCTTGTTGATACAAAGCGGACCTCATCATCTCATTGAAAATTAACTTGATCTCGCCATTATATAGCTGAAAAATTGCTTGACATTAAACAACAATCACTCACTCACTCACTATGCTTTTTTTTTTAGGAATGCATTGTCGCTGTCCATGCTACAAAGATTACAAGATGATTTAACCAGGGATATTGATAATTTAAGGGTTATAATCCTCACAGCCAATGGGAAGGTCTTCTCTGCAGGTCATGACCTTAAGGAACTGGTAATTCATAATATGTGTACAGTCAAACTTGTATTCAAAACAGTCAGCCTTGAGACAAATGAAAATGACTGCATAAGAAAAGTGACAGCTTATTTAAGATAAATAGATCTGGATTGTCAGTTCTATTCCGTAATGTTATATTACAATTGCATTACAGTTGAGGGATGTCATGATCGTGATTGTCTATTACATGTACTAACATTGTGAGTTCGAATCCCCCCTCAGGCGAAATGTACTCAATACAACATTATGTGATAAAGTTTGTAAGTGACTTGCGGCACGTCGGTGGTTTTGTCAGGGTATTACTGTTTCCTCCACCAATAAAACTATCCGCCACGATATAGCTGAAATATTGTTGAAAATGGTGTTAAGAACCATAACCCTAACTCCTGGTCTGCAATGATTCACGTATAACTATACCTGTAACCTGATAGCTAATGATTCACGTATAACTATACCTGTAACCTGATAGCTAATTAGTTTGAAAATATGGTGGTTGCTTTGTGATGATGTGATTTTTTTTTTTTAATGATTTACAGATAATTAGTTGATCATGACATTTAATAATTTGATTACTTAATTAGTATAATCCTGATTGGGAGCACCTGAAATAATTGAAAATTGATGAATATTTAAAATCTTCAATGTTAAATAATGGTAAGCTGATGCAATAGGATAAATTTGGACTGACTGATGACCGTGTCAATGAGGTGACCGTTTATTTGAGTTAAAATAACACATGAAGCTGGTTGGGAGGGCCTTCAGCAGGTACATGTTGTACTGGTAGCTGGTAATTCTAGGTGACCATTGAGGCACGTTTGACTATATATTCAATATCAGGTCAAAAGAAGTTGTAGCTTAATGTAATTATTGTTAACATTTATACATACATGTACAACATAGGCAATGTTCTTGTAACAGGAACGCTCCACTACATATGTACCTAAGGTTATAGGAACCGTATTAGGTTCATTACCACCTCTGCTAACTGTGTTAGTGGAGATCTCCTTTAGCTCTGTTGGTAGAGCAGTGGCTTACAATGCGAGAGGTCCCGGGATCGAATCCCATCGGGACATTGCATTTTCGGAGTTAAAACATGCTGTCGTGTTACATTCTAAACAAACGTAATTATTGAGTTTGATTCCAATCTGTTATATGTTTCCATTCTATGGCAATTCCTTTATCATAGTTATATAAGGTAAGGAAATCAGACTTATGAAGGATATTCACAAGTGCCTATGAATGTGTTCAATTAAATTTTTATACCCCTGCTCGACGAGAGTCGGGGGTATATAGGGATCCTCATGTCTGTCCGTCCGTTTGTCTGTCCATCACACTTTTGGTTTCCGGATAATAATTAAAGTACGCTCAACCAAATCTTTTCAAACTTTCACACATTGCTGTGTACCATAAAATACAGGTTAAGTTTGATTACGGTGTATTTCACATTTACCGTTCATGAGTTATGGCCCTTTTTCTCTTAGAAAATAGGGACTTTTTAGGTTTCCGGATGATATTTAAAGTTATGGCTCAACCAAATCTTTTCAAACTTTAACACAATGATTTGGACCATTAAATACATGTTAACTTCAATTACGGTGTATTTGACATTTACCGTTCCTGAGTTATGGCCCTTTTTTTCTTAGAAAATAGGGACTTTTAAGGTTTCCGGATGATATTTACAGTATGGTTCAACCAAATCCTTTCAAACTTTAACACAATGCTATGGACCATTAAATACAGGTTAATTTTGATTATCATACATGTGATTGAGTTGCTATGCTACAACTGGAGATTTGCAAATTTTTGGCTGGAGATTTGGTCTCACAACTGGAGATTTTTTTTATCAATGTATTTGATGTGTGTTTTTATTGTTTATTGATGTTTTTCTTTTGTTTGTTTCAGTATTGAACCAATTGCATCCCATTTCAATATGCATTGTTTACATTTCTGTCTTTTAAGTAGTGTTTCATATGATGAATGAAGGATAAAAATTGTATTTATAATTTATTCATAATCAAAAGGTTATAACAAAGCAACAACAATGAAGGCAGAATGTTCTGAACAATAAAGTCATAGAGCACTAAAATTAAAAAGTCACTATTCATCACATGTAGTCACAGAATTTACCCAAAAAGTCACAGATATAATCACAGTAAGTGAAAGAAAGTAAACATAGAGAAGTCACAAATACTTTGATCGGCTTTGGTCCCAAACAAGCTATAACAACTCAATCCAAGATGAATTCATTGCATCATTGCATGTTTGATCGAAATAAGAAGTTTTCTTGGCATCAAAGGTTGATCGACTCGTGTCTGCACAACGGTTTATTTTGTCACTTCATAACTATTTTTAATTGCCGCTATCTTTCTTTCTTTCTTTCTACAGGTATTTTCCGCCATTCTATATCGCCGCACTCCTACAATGTAGGATGGCTAATGCACTATTATATACATTGGTGTACACCTGCACCCACAAAAAACTTGCACTAATAAAATATGTGACTTGTTCATACGTGTATATACATTGTTCACACTTCTAATCATCTAAGCATGTGCCACAAACAAACTTCCTTATACCCAATTAACTGTCAATCAGTGGATAATAGTTGTATAATCATCAAGACCTTAATTAATCACCATCATGACACAGTTTACCTGTAAAGGTGTCAAACAGATCAATAACCGGATATCATTAAATATAACATTCACCTTTACCATTCGTATCTCTCGGTGTTTTTCATCAGCGCGGGAGTTCCAAATGGGGAATTTCCAGAAATATTGATCGCGAAATGTAGGGCAAGATTTTTTTGTACTTGATTTTTTTTCACGGGCGGAAGATTTTGAAAGTTGACGGGAGAGACGGAAGGGACCCTCAAAATCGGGAGAATAATGCTCCCGCCGGAAGGTTCACATGTATGGATTATGGTGTATTTCACATTTACCGTTCCTGAGTTATGGCCCTTTTTCTCTTAGAAAATAGGGACTTTTTAGGTTTGCGAATGATACTCAACCAAATCTTTTCAAACTTTAACACAATGCGATGTACCATAAAATACAGATTAAGTTCGATTATGGTGAAATTGACATTTACTATTCGTGAATTATGGCCCTTTTTCTCTTAGAAGATAGGGACTTTAAAGGTTTCTGGATGAAAATTTGGAATGCTGGGGTATCTGTGATCACCAGATCAACTTTCTCTAGTTTGAAATGGGTAGATAATTATAGACAAGTGAAATAGATGACTAAATGTGTCAGCCACTTTTTTCCTGTGTCCATTATTTTGCCATGTAAATGTTGAATGTTTGTGACAGATATTATTTTTTGTTGTCATATAATTACACTTGTGTGTAAAATAATTACAGAAATGATCTGAAAGACAGACAATGCAATGGCTAAAAGACAAGGGCAGTGATCTACAGAACACTACACACAAAATCAAAGATTGAGCAGCACAAACCTCACTAAAAACCTATGGTGAACTCAGGAGCTCTGGAAGGGTAAGCAGTTCCTGCTCCACTAGTGGCATCCATCGTGTTACTCTAGTTACAAACTCAGTGATAAGTTTAAACAGTGATGGTCCACAAAACACAAAACCACCTCTCACCTCTCACACATTGAACACAAGAAAGATATATGGTGATGGAAATTCATCAGTGTTTGGTTTAAAATTTAATTTTGATTGATTTGATTTATTGTGTTTAACGCCACTTTCAGCAAAATTTCACTATATCATGGCGACCAGTTTTAGTGGTGGAAGAAGCCGGAGTACCTGGAGAGAACCACCGACCATGGGAAAGCAACTGGTAAACTTTATCACTTGCGGTTGTGAGGCGAGTGCACCTTTTTTTTTGTAATTTACAAAGGTGGGTGCGAACTCATGCCATATTGGCGATGGGTTTGTATGAGTAATCCAACTACCTAACTCATTGAGCCACCCGGGCCCTTTATTTAATAGCGCCACATTAATTACATATACTAAATCTGAATAAGCTGGTTTTCAGTGCTTAATTACAGAAAATGTCATTTCTGTATTTGGTCGACATACAAGACATACTATCCCAGTGCCAGATTTAGATAAAGAGATGCCTTAAGCTAATCCATTTGTAAACCCCACCTTCAAGACTGGAAGAAGATGGAAGTGTGTTTAATCAATTTCAATAAAGCCAAAGATGATGAGGGGTGTTTAAAATTATGCAATATTCTGAAATGGAGTACAACTGTATAAGGAAAATTAACTGAAGAGTTGTTTAGAAAGTACAGTATGTTATGACAGCATAAGTGAGAAAGTCCAATAATAGTGTTAAATTTTTTTTTACAATTTGGTTGCAGCTCCCCTAAATTTTGAGGCCCTAGGCTTCAGCATGTCAAAGCTATAGGTAAATCCAGCACTGTACTATCTACACAATAACAACTCTACAGAACTGTTCTGTTATCACCAAAAGTCATAGGTAAATCCAGCACTGTACTATCTACACAATAACAACTCTATAGAACTGTTCTGTTATCACCAAAAGTCATAGGTAAATCCAGCACTGTACTATCTACACAATAACAACTCTGTAGAACTGCTCTGTTATCACCAAAAGTCATTGTTTCTATTGGTAAAATTATACTTTTTAAGTTTTGTTAATTATTATAGAAAAGTGAAGATGGCAGACAGCATCATATAGAGGTCTTCAATACTTGTTCTGATGTCATGAATATGATTCAGGTAGGTGTGGTCAGTATAAACTATCCCCCTTCAGGGATTCAAATTTATTTTGGTAATCCTATAGAGTAGCGCCATAAATTGGATACCTTGTAGACCTACTATAGTATAGCAGTGTAAATTATTACAGCAACTTTGAAGGTTGTATATTGATTGACAAAGCACATGAAATAATATTGTTACACAATCAGTAGGACAAAATATGATATAATTATATCAAGTTATACAACTTATAATTCAACGATGCAACACATAAGTGCATTGAACTTGTCATCATTCCGGTAGAAGTTCCTCCATTGAAATTCGGAAGGTATGTCTGAAACTGAGTGAGTGGCCTGGACATTCCAAAATGTCAACGTAGTTTTCATTTCATTCTCATCCACATATTCTCTATATTTTGACAACCTGCCATTGTATAATTTTTGAAATTGCGCTTAAATATTTTAAAAATATTTGAAAATTGCAAATTTACGACGCTACTCTATAGGAAAATTACCTTTATTTTTACAGTTTTAAACCCTGAAGGTTCCGCCTCATTGTTAGGAAGGCAGTGATCGGGAAAGTCATGCGCAATTTGCGCATTAGGCTGAAAAACGGCGCAATGAAAGTAAAATGTAAGCGCCCGTTTGGCGCACAATAATTTTGCAAGGTTCGGTATCCATGGAACGATAGTCATCAGTCGTGCGGTACACCAAATTGCAGTGAACCCCTTGAAAAACTGAACCCCACTGAATTATGCATAATCGTGTCGAAATCGGATCATTGAGAATGTTCTGCCTATTTATATATTTATCGGACTGTCTCATGGTTTTTCCTTTGCTTAACGCTGAAGTAAATATAATTATGAAATGTCTAAATACCGGAAAAGAATAACAACCAATGATGTGACTTTTTTTTCCAATTGTTACTCCAAATGAATGTTTGTAAATTTGATTTTTGACAAATATGAATCAAATGAATGAAAATTTGTATAAAATCATCTCAAAATTCAATATGAAATTTTATTTTAACGAAAAATTCTATTTCTGAAAGTACGTGTCTGCGAGTTATTGTTTGCCGGTATTTAGTTGAATTTTATAGAAAAATCCTCCGAAAAAAAGCAGCGTCTGCCTGTTTTACCTGGCCAGAAAACTTTGTTTTCGTTTGTTGGTCGAGATGGAAATAACAATTTCGATCCTGACGAGTTCGTGAGAAAAGAAACTGAAAATATGATTGACTCTGGCTCACAAGACATACAAGTACCGTACCCCGACCCTGTCTCATCAGATTGTGATGCTAACGAGAAAGACGTTCACAAATACCGTCCTGTTCGTGGTTGTTTATTGTTAAAATTTACCGGTACTTGGAATAAAAATTCATTTGAAATGTATGACTTTATAAAGCCTTTTGACCTTTATTTGATTTACTGTGTGTGTAACTGAGTTGAGAACAGATTCAATAACAAAGGCATGAAAGGTGTATCAAATGTTAATTTTTTATTCTCTGTAATTTTGATTATATTCAATTTCAACTTGTGAAATTGTTCTTGTTCCTTGTGGTACAAAATGTAAGTGGTTTCTCTATTATATTGGTCAAGATATATAGAATCTAACACCGGCAAAAGTGCAAGACAGGGAAATCTTACCCTAGGGTGTCGGAGATTTCCCTGTCTTGCACTTTTTGCCGGTGTTTGATTTTATTTCTCACTTTTATCAGCTGTTACCAATTTGTTTTGTTTACATTCCCGATCGAGCGTTTTCCCGCAAATTTTGTTTCCATTGCTGAAGTAAATATTCAATTTATTCATCCGTGTCTTGGCAGTATTTTAAATGTATTTCATAATAAAATACAATGTATTTAATAAATATATGATAAATGTAACTCAACACTACACCTGTGGCTGTGAAAAAATATTTGAATTTGGTCAAAGGGAGGTACGTTAGTTACTAACAAGGGAGAACACTCTATTATTTACTCAAAGTAAACAAATATTGACTTGAAAGTCATACACCGTGAAACATGAAAGGTGCACGATAGTTAAATTATTAGCTAGCAGAATAGTATACATACATGAATTTAAAAATACTTATGTAATAGAATCGTGGTTTTATTGGTGAAGCATGGAGAACTGGGGGCAGTTGACTTAAACTGTACAGCATGTATTTGCCGGTAAAACACACGTGATTTTTTTGTCTTGCACTAGTGCAAGATAAGACAATCGCACATCGCTAAAAATAGGAACTGGTCTGTCTCAAAAGTGAGAAAAGGAAATCTATAATACAAATTTAACTATACATCAGTGTCACTGGATTGGAGAAATGAAGCTTGAAGCCCTAATTCCTGTTCGCCCTGATAATTATAATTATGTAGGATATTAAAAATAATAAAAAAATCAGTGATATTTGATTGCTTATAGATATTAAATGGAGAAATTTTAAATATGTGGCATGCTAAAGTGTATGTTTCGATAATGGGCAAAGTTAAACATTTCAGTCCTTGGAATAACAATGTAGTGAAGCAGGTAAAGATGAGTGAATCCAGAGTCTGTAGAAATCACTAGAAAACTGAAAAGCAATTCAATTTCAATCAATTACATGTACATTGTATATTTATTTAAATGTTACATGAGCTATAGTATGAAAATACATATCTATGCATTATTGTGCTGGAAATTTATTTCATTTACAATGGCCCATTGAAATTTTTTTGAAGGGGCCATGGGCCCATTCTGAAAAAAACCTTCAAGATCACTGGGAAGGTCCCTACTTTTTTAAGAACATTTTAAGCAATTATCAGTGATCACCTTGTACCTTTTTCATTGTTTAGCTCTACATTATTGTGAGAAGATATGATCCAAAGATGTCTGAGAAGACTTTGGCTGTTTGGGGCACTTGAGGAAATATGGTGTCTAAAAAGCTCTGTCCGACCAAAATTTTTTTACAGGGGGGTTTCATTGATTATTTTATCTCTAGGCACTAGATTCATTGCACAGAATTCATAACGATTTCTAAAAATAAATAAACCCCCTTTCTGCAGGGACGAAACAGTTTTAATTCCGGAATATTTGTAATACTTAAAAAAAAAAAATGTGAACCTTGAATTACAGGTCACCTTTATTAAGCAGCCAGTTTTTTCTGGCCCTTGAGTGGCTGCTTAAATCAAGTTTGACTGTACTTGTATTGGTCGTTTGGGGGATATTTGTAACGCTCTGCATTACAGTAACCAATATTTTTTATTTGAAGTTTTTTTGCAGTACTTGCACAATTAATTTTTTTTTAGCAGCCATTTTACATTTATAAGAGAATAATATCAATTTAATTACTATTTTTGTAGGATTTACCTGTCCCAGTTATTGCAGAAGTATCAGGTGAGTTATTAGTACATGTAGTATCAGACATAGGTTGCCGTAGCCGATTTTGCCTGTCTTGTTTACACCCTATGGTTTTATTTCTACCAAATCTTTAAATTATTTAGCTTTCCAATCTTTTGATTTTGAGTGTTAACCTGATGATGGTTATTCCAGAAACATAGGTTATTCCAGAAACATAGGTTATTCCAGAAATGTAGGTTATTCTTATGCTTTTGAGTGGATTT
The DNA here is from genome assembly GCA_002080005.1 of Gigantidas platifrons. NCBI lineage: Eukaryota > Metazoa > Mollusca > Bivalvia > Mytilida > Modiolidae > Gigantidas > Gigantidas platifrons. The sequence continues at coordinate 35,603 of MJUT01048560.1, forward strand.
TTAATGTTATGCAGTTGATTTTAATTGAAATTAAGTGAAATTAAGTGAAATATTAAGTGAAAATATTTAATCCAAAAATTTCATGATATTTGCCTTTCATATTACTTTAAACAGGTATAATTAAAAGTAGTCAAATTTTTGTGTGGGGAAACAGTTTGGTTCCAGGAGTTATGTACAGTATATATTTTCACAACTTAATTTCATAGCTTTTCATTTTGGTATACAATGATGTATGCTACATTGGTTTTAAAACAATATTTATTGGAGAAAAAGACCAAGGTTTTTTTGTGTAATTTGGACAACATTGAAAATTATGTACGGTAACACCATAACAGTCAGTTTTTATTTCACTGAGAAATTCTTGTATTTAAGACTCTATCAATGTAATAAGTAAAAATGTCTTATATCTATAGAAGCAAGGAAATGTTTGCACTTTTTACTGGAGATATATTTTTATTAGCTCACCTTGTCAAAGGCAATGTGAGATTTTGCCATCACTTGGCGTCTGTCGTCTGTTAACTGTCGTCCGTTAACTTTTCACATTTTAATGTTCTCCTCTGAAACCGCTTGCCCAAGTGAAGTGAAATTTGGTAGGAAGCATCTATGGCAGGTCCGCTTTCAATGGTGCTCATTTCGTCCCGATCCATTAACTAACATGGCCACCACAGGCAATTCTTAATTCTGATTGGTTGATTTCTAAAAAATCTTCTTCTCTGAAACCATTTGGCCAAATCGATCGATACTTGGTAGGAAGCATCCTTGGAAGATCCTCTATGACGATTGCTCATTTAGTTCTGAACCGTTTACAAACATGGCCGCCACCGACAATTCTTGTTTCTTTTTGGTTGATTTCTAAAAAAAATCGTCTCCTTTAAAACCGCTTGGCCAAATGAATCAAAACTTTGTAGGAAGCATCTTTTGAAGGTCCTCTATAAAGATTGCTCATTTAGTTCCGATCCATTAACAAACATGGCTGCCATAGGCAATTCTTGTTTCTGATTGGCCGATTTAAAAAAATCTTCTCCTCTGAAACCGCTTTGCTAAATGAACCGATACTTGGTAGGAAGCATCTATAAAGATTGCTCATTTCGTCCCGATCCGTTAACAAACATGGTCGCCACAGGCAATTCTTCTTTCTGATTGGTTGATTTCTAAAGAATCTTCTCTGTAATCGCAGTGTGGGAAACCATTTTTTAAAGTTACTCGCCAATCTGGCTAGTAATTATTGAAATCTACTTGCCAAAATTAAATTTCAGTAGCCAACTATGGTGAGAGATCCCTCACGTCATATTTTCTATGACACTAAGTGTCCAATTTTCCTCATATGTCTTTGGGTTGACATCTTTTTTAGGTGAAGGTTTTCCTTTTGGCTTAAAATTACTTTAAAAACAAAAAAATCATGTTGGATTTAGTTTCCTTCCTAATTCAAATTTGCCGCCAAGGTTAACATTTAGAACATTTAGGATGCAAAAATATATTAACAAAATAAGCATACCATTTGCGATCAAAGATGTACGATTATTTCAGTAAATAATTACCAACTTCAGCTAAATTTTAGTTACGACATGGTAACATTTTTAAAATAACAAAGCATCTGTTTTTTAACGGTATTTCATAGGTATCTCATTGATGATTTCTAATTAGAAACGATAAGAAAATAACAACCAAGATCGGGACAAGCACACAAATTTTTAGTGTTTCCATAAAAACAGTGATGGCGACCGCAACAAAAAACGAGTGACAATTTGAATAAAAACTTATGTTTCGGTACTATTTTATCGGAACATTTAAGTAATTTCGGCCTATTTATTTCGTTTCATCAACTGATGAGCAGTAAATTATTGTGTTTCGCCCAGACATGCCAACTCGCCAGAATGGCTAGTACTTGGACTGAAATACTCGCCAAAATCATTTTACACTCGCATTTGGCGAGTTGGCTGTAACTGCTTGGGCAAATGAATCGTAGCTTTGTAGAAAGCATCCTTGAAGGGTCCTCTTTAAAGATTGTTAATTTAGTTTCGATCCATTAACAAGCATGGCAGCCATAGGCAATTCTTGTTTCTGATTGGCCGATTTTAAATAATCTTCTCCTCTGAATCCACTTTGCCAAATGAACCGATAATAGTAGGAAGCATCTATGGCAGGTCCTCTATAAAGATTGCTCATTTCGTCCCGATCCGTTAACAAACATGGTCGCCACAGGCAATTCTTGTTTCTGATTGGTTGATTTCTAAAGAATGTTCTCCTCTGTAACTGCTTGGTAGAAAGCATCCTTGGAAGGTCCTCTATAAAGATTGCTAATTAATTTCCGATCCGTTTACAGACATGGCCGCTACAGGCAATTCTTGTTTCTGATTAGTTGAGTTCTAAAAAATCGTCTCCTCTGAAATTGCTTGGCCAAATGAATCAAAACTTGGTAGGAGGCATCCTTGGAAGGTCCTCTATAAAGATTGCTAATTTATTTCCGATCTGTTAACAAACATGGTCGCTACAGGCAATTCTTGTTTCTGATTGGTTGATTTCTATAAAATCGTCTCCTCTGAAATCTCTTGGCCAAATGAATAGAAGTTTGGTAGGAAGCATCCTTGGAAGGTCCTCTATAAAGATTGCTAATTTAGTTCCAATCTGTTAACAAACATGGCCACCACAGGCAATTTTTTTTTCTCTGATTGGTTGATTTCTAAAAAGTCTTCTCTGAAATCTCTTGGCCAAATGAATCAAAACTTGATAGGAAGCATCCTTTGAAGGTCTTCTATAACGATTGTGCATTTAGTTCCCATCCGTTGATAAACATGGCATCCACAGGCTATTCTTGTTTCTGATTGGTCGATTTCTAAAAATCTTCTCTGTAACTGCTTTGCCAAATGAACTGAAACTTGGTGGGAAGCACCTATGGAAGGGTTCTGTATTTAGTTTCCTCAAAGCAGAATTAAAGGTGAGCGACACAGGCTCAGCCCACTGAGCCTCTAGTTATTATAGGATTAGCCAGTACGGATGATTGTCAGTTAGTAGCTAAAGATATATTTTTATTATAGGATTAGCCACTGCGGATGGTTGTCAGTTAGTAGCTAAAGATATATTTTTATTATAGGATTAGCCACAGCAGCTGGTTGTCAGTTAGTAGCCAAAGATATATAGTATAGCTAATCGTAGATTTTGAATATCAAAATAAGACCATGAGTGAGCGAAGTATGCATAAGGATTAAACGAGTGGGCGGAACTTGTTCCGTCCATGAGTTTAATCGTTAATGCGTATTTGGTCATGAGTGGTCATATATATAATATTTTTTATTTGTATATTTCATTGCATGGATATGAATCTACGAGCAATTATACTACATGTTCAGCTGGAAGGATCTGCCATCTTGAAAATATGAAATACTATTTTTCATATTTACAACAATGCACAAAAATAATTAAAATGCTTACCTTTAAAGCTTATTTTAGTCAAATTAGATCACAGTTGAAGCGTATGCGAAGCCAATTAATGTCTAATCTTTATGTTTCAAACTGGAAGTCTTCATATGACGTCAATGATGTCATGTTGGTTATGTGCCAAAATCGTCAATAACATTTCGTGGAATTTTTTTCAGTTTGCAATCGTATGTGTATTCACCGTAACACAAAAAGGGGAAAACAATTTATTATAGGATTAGCCACAGCAGCTGGTTGTCAGTTAGTATCTAAAGATATATTTTTATTATAAGATTAACCACAGCAGCTGGTTGTCAGTTAGTAGCTAAAGATATATTTTTATTATAAGATTAGCTACAGTGGCTGGTTGACAGTTAGTGGCTAAAGATATATTTTTGCTATAGGATTAGCCACAGCGGCTGGTTGTCAGTTAGTAGCTATATATATTTTTTTATTATAGGATTAGCCACAGCGGCTGGTTGTCAGTTAGTGGCTACATGTGATATAGCAGTTGCTTCAGACAAGGCACAGTTTGCTACTCCAGGGTAAAATATTAACCTTATTATATGTGAAGAAAATGTAAAACAAAACATACCACACAGTTATATAATCTAAAAGAAAATTTTTAAAAACACTGGCAAAATCGATACCTCTGACACATATATACATGACCTTCCACTTTCTTGGCTTGGTACAAGCATTTCAATATTTTTATTTTTTTTTGGTGTTTAACGTCACTTTCAACAATATTTCAGCTATATCATGGCGACCAGTTTTAGTGGTGGAGGAAGCCAGAGTACCCGGAGAGAACCACCGACCATGGGCAAGCAACTGGTAAACTTTATCTCTTGCGGTTGCGAGTCGAGTGCACCTTTTTTTGTAATTTACAAAGCCGGGCGCGAACCCACGCCGTATTGGTGATAGGCTTGTACGAGTTGTTAGATCCAGCGACCTAACTCATTGAGCCACCCGGGCCCCTTGCATTTCAATAAAGAGTGGCAGAGTTAAATTAGTTTTTTAAGGGCCTATCTGGGAATGTTATTGATATACGTTTACTGTAAAATAGTAAATCTTATCTCATATAGGAGTATAGATTTACACCAGGCTGTAGCATAGTGTTGATAATAGAAAACCATCACAAACCTGAAAAAAATGCTAAATACAGGTGAATCTCATTATCTCGAAGTTCACATGACCGTTTCATAATTTCGAGGTATTCGAAATTCGACTTAAAGGGAGTAAGGGAATAAGTTTGATTAGGCAATTCTGTCAGGTAATTTTGACAAAAGTGGATGCAAACTATTGTTGTCATTCATTTATGATATTTTGATCATCATTTGTATGTATTGTGTATGCATTTTTAACATGTGCGTAAGTATTGATTTTTTTTTTAAATAAATAAAAAAAGTCTCTGATGAGGTGTTATTATCTGAATTTTACCAATCATAGATTCAATAATTGTCAGGAAACTTCGAGAGAAATAAAGAAACATGCATTTGATTACATCATGTACATGTTACATAATAATACGGCAATACACAATCGTGTATTTAAAAATTACGAAACTGTCAACAAAACGATCTTACATAGCAATCTATAAATACCACGTTATTGAACACTAATAAAAAAAAACTATCTTTCAATATTCTGTTGTAAAAGCTGATCGGCAACTTGACAAAATGTTGAAAAGTTATTAACAGAAGGTTCAGCGGTTTTAAGTGAATATTGTTTCATAGATTTTTGTAGTGATGTCGATGTAAACAACGGGCTGTTTAATGGCTTCGGAGTATTCCCTACACTGTTGATATTTCATGGCTTCAATTAAGAAATCCAATTATTTTCTTTACAAATGATAATTAACAGTTATCAAAATAAATATCACCTGACGTGGTAAACACCGGAGGCCATGCTGTTGACACCTGGTCAGGTTTGTTAATTGATTTAATTTATAATTTTGACATAGCGAACATACTTTGAATGGATTTGAATATTTGGGACTGAAAAGCTACTTCGAAATACACGAAATTTCGACACATCGAAATTTGAGATAAGAGGAGTAAATTAAGTTGAAAAGCACTAAGTTTAAAATGGGACTTCAGAAAAATTTCGAGCTAACCAAGTTTGACATAACGAGATTCAACTGTAAATGTGTCTAGTGATCACTAATGTATATAGTCTGATCCCATTGTATCTCAAATCTATGATACCATGTATTTTTAGGTTCTTTCAACCAATTTTCATTGCCATTTTTGTGTTGCCTGCATTACGCAGAGGCGACATATAGGGATCACTATGCGTCGTCGTCGGCGTCACAAAATAATTTCTGTCACATTTTTCTCAAGAACCACACAGGCCAGCTTCTTGATATTTGGCACAGAGCATCAGTATGGAGAACTGTATTGTGTAAGACAGTTTCGAATCTGCCGCATGTCCACTTCCTGTTTGACGGAACTTAGAATATTTTTTATATCGAAAAAGTTCGCAGGCGACACATGTCTTCCCTGGAAGACTTACCACTAAGTTTAATTTAACTACCACCGTACCAGAGGACCCTGATATACTTATATATATATAATTTTTGAGTTTAGAAGTTTAAGTGTTAACGATGGCAGGATTTATCTTTTTGTGGTTAATTGTTAATATTGTAGACCATTACTGTTGATGAGGCATCCGACATGGTCGTAATCATACAGTAGTTGGATTTATAACTACCTATGCAATCAGTGCCTATCCACATTCATGTTGAGGTGTACTCAATGCAACATTATGTGATAAATTTTTGTCCGTGACTTGTCTGTGGTTTTCTGCGGTACTCTGGTTTCCTCCACCAATAAAACTGACCGTCACGATATAAGTGAAATATTGTTGTAAGTGGCTTTATTTCCTCCTTCACGTCTTATTACCGTATTTCTACTTCTACAGAATAATAACAAAGACTGCTTGGCTTAGTGTCAGAATAATTTAATAGATAAAGGGGACATATTTACCTGTGGATTGTTGTTTCAATGACATAGCATATGTATATATGCCATTGTTTAAAACCAAACTCAATATGTTGGTCTTGTACAAAGCAGGCATCATTATTTTCTGATTGATATGGCAGCCAAATGGTTCACTTGTCTGTCATTTTATCTTCTTCTATAATCCTCGGTTGATTACACTCCCTATCTTCTCCATCACATGAATATCAATTCATTTGAAAACCTTTATCTGGTTGTTATGGAAACTACTAAACATAGATTAGTTACAGAAAAAAATTAAATGATGGTTTTCAAATATGGAGTGTAATCAACATTGGGTTTCTGTCAGTGTACTTTTATATGCTTACTGTTAAGATAATTTTTTTGGTATATTTCAGTGTAAATGTTGGACTATTTTGCTCTACACCCGCTGTAGCAGTTGGAAGGGCAGTTCCTAGAAAGGTTGCCATGGAGATGTTATTTACAGGTCATCCTATTTCAGCACATGGTAAATAAATGTATTTAAACAATTTAAACTGAAATGTAAATAATTTAATTTGAGTTGAAAACTGCTATTTGATTACCTAATCCGCCTGGAGAAAAATTTGGTTATACTTGATAACCTGGGTTGGTATTGTGATGTCACAAAAATATTCATACGCAACGACAAATTCAAATATTCCTATGAAATAACTCATAATTAAAATCGAGGAAACATTAAATATTGTTGTAAAAATTAAATTAGTCATGTGATAATAAAATAATTGAGATGTTTTGCCAAAATTTGTGCTGCTGTGAAACAACACCTATTATTATACCTTACATATATATATGTATTATAAGACAATTCAAATGTTTTTCGAAATTTCCTATCGAGGGAGACAACTTCCGTTTAGGGGTGAGACAATACAATTGTCCACCGGTGGACAATTCTATTGTCTCATGACTGACCGGAAATTGCGCCGGAATCGATTCGGATATAACAAACCGGAAGCTAATTTTGTCGCCTGCTGAAAACACTTTGAAAAATAATTTAATCACAAACAGTGTAGTGAACTTCACTATTAATATGTCAAATTAGCAAAAATATCAAAAACACTTCACGTAAAAAAACATGCCTACTATAAATTCTGACTTTGTTCACTTTATTTCCTTGTTATTGTTACAAGTTTTAAAATGAACGAAAGACACAAATTTACTTTGTTTTTATTTAAAAATGCCAAAATTATTCTTATATGTAGTTTCGGTATAATAAAACAATTGTTGCCATCATACGACGTGAACATCCAAATTGTTTACCCTCGCAGTGTTGTCTGCCCTCGGGAAGACAACCCACCTCGGGTAAACAATTTGAATGTTCACCTCGTATGAAAGCAACAATTTTATATTGTTCCCGGCCGAACAACCCAATTTTCCCCCACAAGGGAGATAACCTATAAAACATTGGCAACAATTTGCGCTGCCGGGAAACAACCCTATTGTTCCCCGCCGAACAGCCCAATTTCCTCCACAAGGGAGATAACCTATAAAACATTGGCAAAAATATAATAAAACAATTGCGGCCCTCTGTGTAGGGAAACATCCAGATTTGTCAACCCTCTGGAGGTTGGTTTCCCTCGAGAAAACAACTCCCCCCTCAGGTTGACAAATCTGGATGTTTCCCTACACAGAGGGCCGTAATTGTATAATATTTTCCATTTTTGAACTGGTTATACTTGTATAACCTGGTTTGGAACAGTTGACGCTTTTCATAAAACGCTTCACGATTTATTAAGCGTAAACTTCCCCAAACCAAGTTATATCGTATAACCTGTTCACAAATTGAAAATATTCTTTAATTATTTTCATTCCTGTCTCAATTCCTGTATATTTATATATATATATATATATATAGAATAATGGCAACTTTGATGGTCGAGACAGACATTGTCTCTAGTATCGCAGTGAGTCCTATTGATGGGGACTATATATATTTAGTAGTATTTTACTATCTCAGTGTATCTGAAATCTGGTTTGATATGTTAGAGTGGCCTTTGGCGGGAGGGGCCTTATGAGAGGAGTGCTACTGTACTACCTGAAAAAAACTTAGGTAAAGAAAGTAATTTTCTTTCAGATGCCTTGTTACATGGCCTCATCAGTAGAATTGTGCCAGATGATAATCTAGAGGAAGAGGTAATGTAAATATTAATCTTGTAATTTTTAATTACATAATAGTGTATTGCCATAGTAACCCTTTGTTGATGTGTAATAAACAAGATTCAAGCAAATTAAGCAAGTCCGAGTTTCTGTTTCTCACAATTTCCTGACAATTATTGAATGTAACATTATTAAAATTCATGAAATAACAAAAACTTTTTAAGAAAATTTTGTATTGATTAAAAAAAAAACTTTCCCACATGATAGAATATGTGTAAACAGATGGTAGATATTTCAGACATGACGAACATGTAGTTTCCATTTACATTTGTCAAATTTACCTGACAGTTTTCTATCTTACTTAATCCCTTGCTCCTCTTTTGTCAAATTTCGGATAGCTCAAATTTTTTCAACGATTCCATGAATTTCGAGACAACGAGATTCAACTTTAATTATTTTTTATGTTAAATTTTAAATATACAGTACAACCTCACCAGAATATATTATTCTATTTATGTGGTCGTGATCATATAGTAGTTGGATTTACAACTACCTGTGCAATCAATGCCTGTCACCACTCAAAATGTGAGTTTGAATCCCGCTGAGGCGATGTATACTTGATACAACTTTATGTGATAAAGTTGTCAAGTGACTTGCGACAGGTCAGTGGTTTTCTCTGGTACTCCAGTTTCCTCCTACAATAAAACTGAACACCATGATATAACTGAAATATTGTTGAAAGTGATGTTAAACACCTTATCCCTATTTTTTTTTTTTTTAACATATCTAGGAATCATTTTCTCTGTTTTTCCATCGGACCTCCCAAAAGACAGAAAGGGTCCCAATTTGTTTAACATATCTAGGAATCATTTTCTCTGTTTTTCCATCTGACCTCCCAACAGACAGAGAGGGTACCAATTTGTTTAACATATCTAGGAATCATTTTCTCTGTTTTTTCATCTGACCTCCCAAAAGACAGAAAGGGTCCCAATTTGTTTAATTTGTAACTGCAACAGTTTTAATTCAACATTCTGTAATTTTCCTTTCGTGTTTTGATGTCAGTTATGATTTCCACTTAAAAACGATGTTCAGTTCGTCTTTTGTTTGTAGGAGACGTCATGTCTTATTTGTGTTGTTTGTTTTTTTTGTGTACACGACCTATCTATATGAGTTTAATGGGGGGGGTGTCTTATAATAAACAGGAACTGCTTAACCTTCGTAAGCACATGTAGTTAACCCCCTTGTTGTTCATCTTTTTAGTTTTCTGTGTTGTGTTGTGTTTTTTGTTTTGTTTGTCTTTGTCCTGTGTCTTGTGTAACCAATGTTGCCAATTTCTAAGGATAGTCCATTCTTGAGTGTCCCTTCAGTTTTCTGTAATGTTTATTTAATGTGTAAACCATAACCATCATTTCCTCCAAGTTGATATAATCTGTAACTCCAATGATTAATCAAACTGATCAGTACTGTATTCTTTATAGTTATATATTATACACCTACTGGGGCCGTCATGGTCATGATCCTATGGTAGGTGAATTTATAGGTAGCTGTGCAATCAGTGCCTATCACCACTAAAGTTGCGAGTTCGAACCCTGTTCATGGGGATGTATCCTCGTTACAACATTATGTGCTAAAGTTTATCAGTGACTTGCAGTAGGTCGGTCATTTTCTCCTAGTACTCCGATTTCCTCCACCGATAAAACTGACCGCCACGATATAACTGAAATATTGTTGAAAGTGGCGTTAAGCACCATAGCCAAACTTATATAATCAAACTTGTTTTTAACTGTACCCTTGGGACAAAGGAAAAATGACTGGATAAGACATATGACTGCTTATTTAAGATCAGTCAATCTTTAAGTTACGGTCCACAATGATTCACATATTACTGTTACTCAGGGATCACTCTGGGCTGCGGATTCGCAGCATTGACGCGTTATTATCGAAAATGCTACATTAAAAGAATGAGAACGCATCAGACCACCGCTGAAATGTCTGAAATGCCGCAGTCATTTTGTGTCATGAGCAGTAGCTGTGGCAAGAAATCGAACTCACTTACTTTCCGATGTCTTGAGTGAAAAATTATTTTGAGAGAATCTCATTGCTGGTTCTTGGCTGACTACCATATCTTGTTCGTATTTCGTATAAAAGTAGTATACTAGCGGGAACCAGTTTACAATATCCTTGAACTTCCGTCAAAAAATTCTGATTGGTTACTTTTTCTGAAGTAAAATTCTGATCGGATTCGGCCAAGTAATGATTTTTTACGGGTTGTTTTATTACGTATTCTTGTAGTAATCGTCGGCAATCTGGGAAAATATTTTTTATCCCAGTTTTAAATCGATGAAAAGTTGAATTCAATAGGAATAACGGGTACCTAATTTTTAAATCAAAATGTAAAATTGATGAAATTAAAAAATGCAGAAAATTTAATTCAAATTTTTTCTGGTTAATAATGATTACGAGGCAATTAATTCCTTAATTAAAGTATAGATCAAGACCAAATGAACTGTCAGCAAAATAGGTCTCAGGATAAGCCTCTGAAGGTGTTTCAATTCTGTTAAATCCATTTTCTGACGAGGGATTTCGCCCCCCTGAACCCCCTACAGGGGCATTGCCCCTTGACCCCAATGGGGGACTAGGTGGCCCCCAGACCCCCCGCCTAATGGCACCTTGGATTTTATGTTGATGGGCCTTTGCATAAAATCCCAGGGTAATCCCTGGTTACTGGAAGGTATTTTATTGTGAACAATTGTGCTCACTTTCTTATACTCCAGTGTTTTTGTAACGCTGTAGAGATAAATAGTTAGTATTCAATTACAATGTATTTGAATGCTCAATTGGTACAATCATGTATTAAGAATACCTAGTAATATGAATGCATTCTTTTCCTTTGATCTTTTTATGGTTTGTATACCAGAATGTAAGCAACAGCTAAGAACTATGAAATAATATATGCATACATGAGATATTGCACACAAGTTAAACGGTTAAATGCAGAAAACCGTGGTATATACACGTATGTAAGACTCAGATCGATGTCCGGACTCAAATCAGCGTCCAATTCTCAAATCGACATTCAATATGACGTCACAAATGTATACTCCAAAATACATCACACCCGTTAAGACATGGTTTTGAAACAATGATGGAGAAGGGACAAGATCAGATTCAGAGTACATTGTACATTCTACTTTAGCAGACCCTAACCCTAATCCTAACTTAACCTAAACCCTAACCTTAGTCCTAACCCAAACCCTACCCTTAACCCTAACCCTAACCCTAACCCTAAACTTAACCCTAAACCTAACCCTAACCATATTCCTAACCCTAACCCTAAACCTAAACTTAAACCTAACCCTAACCCTAACCCTAACCCTAACTCTAACCCTAAACCTAACCCTCACCCTAAACCTAACCTTAACCCTAAATAATATTAATTAATGGGAAAATGCTTTAAAAACACTTAAAAAAACAACAACTTTCAGAAAAATATAAAAAAAAACACAGCAGAGTGTCACTACAATTATTTTTGACGGCAACCTTTGATCGTACAAACGGACCTATTGTAGATATGTGAGTTTGGTAAGGAAGCCGGTTTGAGAATATTCTAAAATTGGACCGTGATTTGATATAATGATGTCAGTGGACGCCGATTTAAGGAGTGGACATCGATTTGAGTCCGGATGTCGATCTGAGTCTATTTATATATATTACTCGAAAGTTAATTACTGATGATTTTTTCAAGTATAGAATCAAAAATGTTTGTCAAATATTGGTAAACTAATATGATGGGGTAAACCTTATGTGACTGTTGACCACATTTAAGTGACGTGACTGCTTATTTGAGTTAAAATAATACCTGATTTCAGTCTGGAGGAAGGGCCCGGGTGGCTCAATGTGTTAGGTAGTTGGATTACTAACAACTCTTACAAGCCTATCACCAATACGGCGTGGGTCTGTGGCCGGCTTTGTAAATTACAAAAAAGAGTGCACTCGACTTGCAGTCGCAAGTGATAAAGTTTACCAGTTGCACCACCATGGTCGGTAGTTCTCTCCGGGTACTCCGGCTTCTTCCACCACTAAAACTGCTCACCATGATACAGCTAAAAAGTGGCATTAAAAACCAAAAATCAATCAAATCAAATCTGTCGTCTGGAGGATTTTAAACTGGCTGTTTACACCAGGTGACCATTAATTCAGTGTCTGTTAGGGCAAGTTTTATTTTACTGCCTCTTCCCAAAATGCTACTATTGAAATACAGTAAATGTTATGCTGCAACTTGAATTTGGTCTTGTTGAGTTAAGTATGATGTTTAAATATCAGTTTTTTTTAAATATTTATATGTGTAATTTTCAACTGTTACTTTAAAATAATAATTATTCAATCTTGGTTAAATAGAATAATATTTGAATTGGATACAAAGACATGAAACATTTAAAGAGAGTTCATTCATTTCACTAAATTTTATGGAGATTTGAGTTGTAAAACCTGAAAATTCTTCATGGGAAGTTGAAAGCAGCTGATGATGTTTTGCAAAAGAAAGTTTACTTAGGCCATACAAAGTTAATTTCTTGGTTCTCAGGCCCG
>MJUT01048567.1:21768-52925 GCA_002080005.1 Gigantidas platifrons
TCCATCTCTGTGGGCCCCGCCATAAATACATTTTGTAACTTGTGGTAAAAAATTTGTAACTTCAGATTTTTTATCTAACATATACCCTAGTGACAATTAATAATCACTTTAGGCGTCAATGATGAAGTATCAAAATGTCACAAACAAGACGACAGTTTGTTACGGTAAAATCACTAATTTGACCTTGAGGTCAAAGTTCAAGGTCAAAGGTCACCAACAATGGTACGAAGCATATCTTTTGGAGGTGGTCTACCTACATGCCAGATATGAAAAGCCTGTCTTGAACGACAAAAAAGTTACAGCCCGGACACGATTTGTTATGGACGCACGGACCAGTTTGACCTTGAGGTCAAAGTTCAAGGTCAAAGGTCACCAACAATGGTACGCGACCCATCGTCTGGAAGTGATCTACCTACATGCCAAATATGAAAAGCCTGTCTTGAACGACAAAAAAGTTACATTCCGAACACGATTTGTTACGGACGCATGGACGGACTGATCACTATAGGGCGTCCGCCACAAAGTGGCGGGGCCCTAACTAATACAGGAACACCTAGATTCCCCGTACCTTAAAGGCATACAAACTGTCGGAATAATTTTGTTTTATTAAAAGTTGCCAATATTCGATGTTTTATACTAATTGCAGTTGAAATTTTTCATATTATCATACGTAAATAGCCTAGAACGAAGGAATTACGTCGCTGTTTGATTTTCTTTCATCCAATCAAGACTCCAATGTTTACCCGGCACAATATTGATCGATATTCATACATTCATGAATATAATCATATAACAATTGATGACCTACACAGTGACCTCATCCGGTAAAGCTTTGCGCATATGCGAAATTGTTGGCTGAAGAAAAAGCACATGTCATACAATATGTTTTAGTTTGTTTTTATTGATTTCATCACGTATTTACGATTTTAAGTGTCATTCTTAATACCATTATATAATATCAACTGATTACCCCGGGATCCAATTTCATAAGATATATTTCTTAAATTATATTAATTCTAACTGATATTTACCTGCAACACGTTTTCTGGTTATTTATAGCAGTTATCAGTGTCCGGTAAATTTCGGAAAAGAAGCCGACTTATAATTAGGTGTGTTAATGCCCACTAATGGCAATTTCATCAACAGACACTCAAATTATTTTCATTAATTACGACATTATAGCATATTTTTTAAACCTGGCTTCTTGTTCAGAGCATTTTATTAGTATAAAACATCGAATATTGGCAACTTTTAATATAAACAAAAACAATCAATTTGAGCTACTGTATGCCTTTAATATTTCTAGTTTTGACTAATACATGAACACCTAGATTCCCCATACCTTAATATTTCTAGCTTTGACTAATACAGGAACACCTAGATTCCCCGTACCTTAATATTTCTAGTTTTGACTAATACAGGAACACCTAGATTCCCTGTACCTTAATATTTCTAGTTTTGACTAATACAGGAACACCTAGATTCCCCATATCTTAATATTTCTAGTTTTGACTAATACAAGAACACCTAGATTTCCCGTACCTTAATATTTCTAGTTTTGACTAATACAGGAACACCTAGATTCCCCATATCTTAATATTTCTAGTTTTGACTAATACAAGAACACCTAGATTCCCCGTACCTTAATATGTCTAGTGTTGACTAATACAGGAACACCTAGATTCCCCGGCCATCTTTGTACAGGTGGTGGAGCAATATCACAGTGCCATACAACAATCATCTGAAAAAAAAAACACAAGATAAAACATCTTAAAGACCTAGAAATCAGGTTCATTTCTAAGCTTACAACATACAAAACATCTTACAGACCTCACAATCAACTTCATTTATAAGCTTACAAAAAATATTACTGTCCACCTGTCTAAACATTAAGTCTGATTACGGTTTCCATAGAAACATTATCAACAAGCCAATAGCTAATTAAGTGTCTGTGTAGGAACATTTTATAACAATATTATAAAAGCTTAAAAACTAGGTGGACGTATAGCACTTCTCAAAATCTGTCACGACATATTGAAACTAATATATTGCTCTAGCAGTCCACCTACGATATAATTGATATACCGTGTAACTGACATGATGCTAAATACTTGTATACGATATAACTAATATACCATGTAACTGACATGATGCTAAATACTCATCATATACGATATAACTGATATACCGTGTAACTGACATGATGCTAAATACTCATATACGATATAACTGATATAACGTGTAACTGACATGATGCTAAATACTCATATACGATATAACTGATATACCTTGTAACTGACATGATGCTAAATGCTCATATACGATATAACTGATATACCGTGTAACTGACATGATGCTAAACACTCATATACGATATAACTGATATACATTATAACTGACATGATGCTAAATACTCATATACGATATAACTGATATACCTTGTAACTGACATGATGCTAAATGCTCATATACGATATAACTGATATACCGTGTAACTGACATGATGCTAAACACTCATATACGATATAACTGATATACTCATCATCTTCTTCTTAATTCTGTTCTCTTATTGTAGACATCTAAACAACATAAGGGACTGTCGTGGTCGTGATCGTATGGTAGTTGGATTTACAACTACCTATGCAATCAGTGCCTTTCACTAAAGTTGTAAGTAAGTTGGAATCCCGCTCATGGCAAGGTGTACTCTCTATAACATTATGTGATAAAGTTTGTCAGTGACATACGGCAATAAAACTGACTGCCACGGTATAACTGAAATATTGTTAAGCGTGTCATTAAACCTCACAATCCTTAACTCCTTATTAATATAGTATACATCTAAACAACAGAAATGGACAATGGTTGTTGTCACATGACCATACCTTATTTACATATGCAGATTTAGTTACAGTACTAATGAGACGGAACAATGGGGCAGAAGACAACATGACGGGTGACGTTGCATAGATGATTGCGGTAAACTGGTTACCTGGACTGGTCCCGTTTTGACCATAATAAAATGGGTACTGCGACATTGAAGTGGAATATTCTTGTAGAATAGACAGGGAACCAGGAAAATTGTTCCACACCGCTAGAGATCTCGCTAAATGTCTGTTTACTCTGTCTTTTACAATCTAAAAATAGAAAGAAAAAATGTAATTAAAAATAGTTGCATACTTTAAATTAACAAAAAAATACATGTAGGTACGAATATACATAAATGAAAAAAGGATACATAATGATTTTGTATTTGAAATAATGGCACGCTTAAACAAAAATGTAGGATTCATGTACACAAAGTAAAAATGTCAAATGGATTACTTTCCCTTTTATATGTCTCTTCCTATCCAAGGACACCCTTCTTATCAGGGGAGGTCACCCCTCTAATAATGTCACCACTCTTATCAGACCAGATTTCAGATGTACTTAGATAGTGAATTACTACAAGATTATCCTCCTCAAGGGAGGTCACCCCTCTAATAATGTCACCACTCTTATCAGGCCAGATTGAATTTGTGATTGTCTTTCTAAAAACCATAGGTTGAACAAGAGAAAATATACAGAGTGAAACTAGTCTATTCAGCATGGCTGTACAAAAACAACAGATCAGTTTATTCATGGTACAGGATTGGCTGTACAAAAACAACAGATCAGTATATTCATGGTACAGGATTGGCTGTGCAAAAACAACAGATCAATCTATACATGGTACAGTATCGGCTGTACAAAAACAACAGATCAGTTTATACATGGTACAGGATTGGCTGTACAAAACAACAGATCAGTCTATACATGGTACAGGATTGGCTGTACAAAACAACAGATCAGTCAATACATGGTACAGGATTGGCTTTACAAAAACAACAGATAAGTCTATTCATGGTACAGGATTGGCTGTACAAAAACAACAGCTCAGTCTATTCATGGTACAGGATTGGCTGTACAAAAACAACAGCTCAGTCTATACATGGTACAGGATTGGCTGTACAAAAACAACAGATCAGTCTATGCATGGTACAGAATTGGCTGCATAAAAACAACAGATCAGTCTATACATGGTACAGGATTGGCTGTATAAAAACAACAGATCAGTCTATACATGGTACAGGATTGGCTTTACAAAAACAACAGATCAGTCTATA
This sequence comes from Gigantidas platifrons, assembly GCA_002080005.1. Lineage (NCBI taxonomy): Eukaryota > Metazoa > Mollusca > Bivalvia > Mytilida > Modiolidae > Gigantidas > Gigantidas platifrons. Next base: position 25,911 of record MJUT01048567.1, read on the forward strand.
CATGGTACAGGATTGGCTGTACAAAACGACATATCAGTCTATTCATGGTACATGATTGGCTGTACAAAAACAACAGATCAGTCTATACATGGTACAGTATTGACTGTACAAAAACAACAGATCAGTCTATACATGGTACAGAATTGGCTGTACAAAAACAACAGATCAGTCTATTCATGGTACAGAGGATTGGCTGTACAAAACAACAGATCAGTCTATTCATGGTACAGGATTGGCTGTACAAAAACAACAGATCAGTCTATTCATGGTACAGGATTAGCTGTACAAAAACAACAGATCAGTCTATACATGGTACAGGATTGGCTGTACAAAAACAACAGATCAGTTTTAAAGACAGAATTCTGCCTCATAAGAAACACAATCCCAATAACCTTTGTTATTTTACCTTGTTTATACATGTATTACATCTTCATATCAATGATTGAAATCATATAAGATAACTTTATAATCAAATATAAAAAAATATAAAAAAATAGATAATATACTCTTTAGACAGTCAAATCTGACATATAATAAAATTACAGTCAAATAAATCTGACATCTTATATAATAATATTAAACAGTCAAATAAATAGCACATTTTATGTCATAAAATGAAATGCATATGTAAAGCGGACATGATTTTTGTATTTCTGGCATTTATTTTAAAACTTTCCGAAAGATAAGTTTATGTAAAGATTTTTATCATGAAACATACAAGAATTCTGTATCTAGATATTAACAAAGAATTTACAGAATGATTATAAATAGCAAACTGAGAGTACAGTTAAACCTTCCCTTGCAGTCACCTCTATTAAGCAGTCACCTCTATTACGCATTCACCTCTGTTAAGCAGTCACCTCTATTAAGCAGTCATATGCATTAAGCAGCCACCTCTATTAAGCAGTCACCTCTAGTTAACAGTCAACTCTATTTAGCAGTCACCTCTATTAAGCAGTTACCTCTATTAAGCAGTCACCTCTATTAAGCAGTAACCTGCATTAAAATGTCACCTCTATTAAGCAGCCACCTCTATTAAACAGCCACCTCTATTAAGCAGTCACCTCTATTAAGCAACCACCTCTATTAAGCAGTCACCTGCCTTAAAAGATCACCTCTATTAAACAGTCACCTCTATTAAGCAGCAACCTCTATTAAGCAGTCACCTCTATTAAGCAGTCACCTGCACTAAGACGTCACATTTTTCTTGTCCTCAAAGAAAATTTCATATAAATTGAACCTCTTTTAAGAAGTCACCTGTCTTATAAGACCACCACATCTTTGTCCCATTGGTGACCTCTTAATACAGGTTTGACTGTATATGATTAGCAATTCTGAACCTAAATTTAAAATTTCAGTAGTTTCACTCAAAATATAGAAGTGGTCGGTATTGAAGAAAGTTCTATATTTAGTAACAGCAGCCATCTAGTTTAAAAGAGCACATGAATTGGACCTCTTTTAAGAGGTCACCTGTCATAAAAGATCACTTCTTCTTTGTCCAAAATGTGACCTCTTAATACAGGTTTGACCGTAACCTGGTGCATTAAAAACACATATCATCTCTTAATAACATATTTTAATAATTCTTATCTTTGGTACAACATAATTAATATTTTAGTGATAAACGTTTTTTGTTTGTCTGTGTCAGAGTTACATCTGTGTAATTATATCAGACAAACTGTTTCATCTTAGATAAAAAGGAGATATGATTTACCTCCCTTTAATCTGTATAAAAAATTAAAATATGGCATGGATACATATAAAACAATTACCTCACTAGTAATGTATGTATCAAATGGTCAAGTTCGTTGTAATAAATAAAGGGCAGTAATTCTACACTGACAGCAGTCAAAATTTAAAAATCACATATCTCTTGCAGATTATGAGAGCTTAAACAGTGCTGGTCAACAATTCCACCAATATCAACAAATTCAACAATCACTTTTCACCTCAAATTATTGAACACAGAAAGACCACAAACAACGTGGCGTAGGAAATCAAGGTCATGGCTTGGCACACCAACGTGACAGTGTTAAAGATTGGCCCAGTAGTTTCAGAGGAGATAATTTTTAAGTGATTTTTTGCCGACTTTTCTATTTTTAGTAACGGCAGCCATCTTGGATGGAGGGGGTCATTGTCGGACACAATTTTAAAAGGGGACCACCCAAGGACCATTCCACCAAAGTTTAGTTAAAATTGGTCCAGTGGTTTTAGAGGAGTTGATTAAAATGCAAAAAGCTAACGACAGACGAACGATGGACGACGGATGCCCAGTGGTAGCAATAACTCACATGACTCTTCGGGTCAGGTGAGCTAATGATGTATGCTTTGTTCTTCACCAACAAGGTTAGTTGGATTTTTATAGTGCTAGCTCAAACAAACAGCAGTGCATGAGTAGAAATGTCTCTCCAACCAGTCTGTTTTAACTCCTAAATGCTGCGTGGTTAGCAGAGAAAGAGCAAATGTTAATTCTATGCTCTTTGTCTTGATCGGACAGAGGTTCAAACCCATAATTTACTACACTCAGACGAGTATGATAACTAATACACCATGCGATCATTCTAAATTGTAATCCTAATCTGTATTATATATACATTGTATACATATAAAATCTACACCTTTAGGAAACTGTCAAATTAGAAGTCTGTCACCTTCATGTTATATAAGATTAAAATTAGCGCCTGTGTGTTTTGTTATATCAAAAGTAATTCTAACGTGGATGTCAATATTTTATTTATATCGGGGGAAAATAATAGTATTTAATAGACTAGATTCTATCTATGACAACCTTATACATAAAAATAAAAATCTATTTTGATCATTACAATAAAGTGCACTTAAATTTTCTCATATTATGTAATATGGTATTATGCTGTCATGAAAAAACAAAACTGTAGCGCTTTATATCATAAAGGAAGCATAAAACACTATTAGTTCTGTCATAAAATGTCGTCTAAATCATTTAGATCACATCTTAATAAAAATGTATATGAATATTATTTTCCACTTTATTAAATCTCTCTATATTATTCATAAACTATCATCAAAACAAGGGCTATGCTCGTGATCCCTCCCCACCTAGACAAAATCCCATGAAATACAAGTAGATGAATTTGAAGAACACCGCTGATAGATATCGAAAATCTAAAATTCTCATTAAATATATAAAGAATAAGATTAAATAGAAGGACAAAGCTTCTTTAACTTGCAAAATACAACATTTTATATGCTGTGAAACACAAATAAAGATCTGGTGGAAGTCACTGACAACATTTCATACAGAATAACACTGTGAAACATAAAGATCTGCTGGAAGTCACTGACAACATTTCATACAGAGTAACGCTGTGAAACATACAAATCTGGTGGAAGTCACTGACAACATTTCATACAGAGTAATGCTGTGAAACACAAGGATCTGGTGGAAGTCACTGACAACATTTCATACATAGTAACGCTGTGAAACATAAAGATCTGGTGGAAGTCACTGACAACATTTCATACAGAGTAATGCTGTGAAACATAAAGATCTGCTGGAAGTCACTGACAACATTTCATACAGAGTAACGCTGTGAAACATAAAGATCTGCTGGAAGTCACTGACAACATTTCATACAGAGTAACGCTGTGAAACATAAAGATCTGCTGGAAGTCACTGACAACATTTCATACAGAATAATGCTGTGAAACATAAAGATCTGGTGGAAGTCACTGACAAAGTTTATCATAGTTATACAGTAAAACATGTTTAAACAGAATCCTGTATAAACTGAACTGTGAATAAAGTACATATGTTGGTGGGGATTATTTAACCTGTATAAACTGAACTACTGTCCATTTCAGACACAAAAGCTGGTTCTAAGGAGATTTGGTTTGTAAAGGTTTCAGTGTATCTAGTACGTCTCGCCATACAATGGGCAGAAACTGAACTTACAAGTTTTAATGATGATAGGCACTGATTACAAATGTGGATGTTTACACAACTATTGTAGGATCACGTCCACAACAGTCCAACAAAACTGATACAACAGTCCCCACTAAATATAATTTCCCCCCTCGCTCCCCACACACGTCCACGACAGTCCAACAAAACGGATACAACAGTCCCCACTAAAAATAACAACAGAAACATCCAATTTGGCACATTAGGACCTCTTGTTTTGAAACTGGTAGGGCTAAAATACCTCCAGAATCTATGCCAATCTTTATTCAGTACCAAGGTACATTGTGCTTCAAAATGCAGAAAGTGAGTGAGTGATTGTTGTTTAACACCAACTCAGCAATTTTCAGCTATATCATGGCGAGAACAAGTTCATTTTCAGTGAGATGATGATGAGGTCCGCTTTGTACTAGACCAACACGCTGAGTTGGATTTTTATAGTGCTAGCTCACTGAAACAACAGTCAGAGGATACCTATAGACATGTCACCTCATTCGGACACATTATTCTGATTCCGAGCCAACCAGTCTTTGCTCTTTCTCCTAAATGCTGCATGCTTAGCGGAGAAGCAACAAATATAAATGTTATAGTCTGTTCAAAAAGCAGAAAGATCCATCAACTCGAACTTAAGTTATCTAATTGGCGGAAATCGTTCTACAAACGGATGAAGACTACAATGACAACTTAATATATGCCACTTAAACCACACAAAATATACCTATGTTCTGGTATAGAGAAACAAAGTCCTGTAATTACAAAGTCATCACATTCAGTCCAATCAAAATATACCTATGTTCTGGTATAAATAAACAAAGTCCTGTAATTACAAAGTCATCATATTCAGTCCAATCAAAATATACCTATGTTCTGGTATAGAGAAACAAAGTCATGTAATTACAAAGTCATCACATTTAGTCCAATCAAAATATACCTATGTTCTGGAATAGAGAAACAAAGTCATGTAATTACAAAGTCATCACATTCAGTCTACTGAAAATATACCTATGTTATGGTATAGAGAAACAAAGTCCTGTAATTACAAAGTCATCACATTCAGTCCAATCAAGGGCAAAACTATGTATATAGCTATGACATTAGTCTACCAACAAACAAAAACCATTCCATATTCTACAGCTATCTATAAACAGTGATTATCGGGTGTATTTATTAACATTTGGCATTAAAAGTCCATTAAGGTACGGGGTAATTTAAGCCCATTAAGGTACGGGATAATTTAAGACCATTAAGGTATGGGGTAATTTAAGCCCATTAAGGTATGGGGTAATTTAAGCCCATTAAGGTATGGGGTATTTTGACCTTAGTAGGCAATATGACATAAACTTAATTAGTTTAGTGGGTTTTAGGGTTTTTTAATATTAATTAATGTGTCTGATAGTTTTATTCACAATTTAATTTATATATAACATAGATCTTACTGGAAGCAAAAACAAGACCATAAAACCAAGGAATATCTTAAACGAGTTTACTAAATACATCATAATAAGTCCTGTCTAACCAACTATTTTATTATAAGCAAGCATTTGGCTGTTTCACACTCATTTTATGGTGACTAAAGTCATATTCAACAACTAAGGTGGTCGTCGTGGTTACAATCGTATTGTAGTTGGATTTACAACTATCTGACCAATCAGTGCCTATCACCACTAACGTTATGAGTTCGAACCCCGCTCAGGCAAGATGTACTCGATACAAATTTGTGATAATGGTTGTCAGTGACTTGCGGCAGGTAGTGGTTTTATTCGGGTACATACTTGGACCACAACTATTGTGGCTCCTTATTTCTTTAGTAAACCACATTTGTATAGAACCATACACTGTATGGTCATGGTATATGTTTTCGTATGTCATATGTTTTTGTATCATCCATTTTATTTTGATTTACACAACGCACGTGTTATTTTTTACCTGTCTTCCGGTTTCTATTTCTAGATAGCAACCAAGACTGCAACGTGACGTCTGTCAAAAATGTTTAAGAATGCTTTTAAAGACGTACCAAAAATAGTGAACCTACCTACTGAACTATATTTTTTGTAAAGCCAACAATTTATAAAGTAGGTGGAAAAAAATCCAGAAGGATTATAAAAAATTGAACTATGTCGTCTGCCTCTCACACACCGGCTCTTTCTGTCATGTGACTCTCATGGAGTCACAGATCGTACTTGTAACCAAAAGAGCTGACTGAAATGTGCCTGTTTCTAATATAAAATGCATGTCATCAGTAGTGCATGTGGTTTCAGCACTAAACAAAACATCAATTTTGAAAATGGTCATTTTCAAACATTCTGTTATTTCATTTAGATATAGTATGATTTGTAGATGGCCAGAACCATGAAATTTCAAAACCAGCCATTTCCAGATTTTATATACGTTTCCATCCCGTATAATCGGCCCTGTTTTTACTTCTTACGAAAACATATGACGCCATTTTACTGACAGCAAAAGTTTCCAGATTATCGAGAGTATATTAAAATTCAGGAATGGCTTTTAAAACAATCTGATGTACAAAGAAATATTTAACCAGCCATTCTTTGAAAATTCCAATCGTCACATGAATGAAGGGTTAACACTGTCAATCGCCAGCTCGGAAAATCGATAATAGTACGAAAACCCATAACACGAGGATATGTGTTAACCTTACCTTTCCTCTGGATCTTTACAACCATTATTGGTCAATCACACATACGTGTGTAGAACAATTTCCCATCACCACGCATGCGTTCCCGATCCACCAGTATTGACATTCTTAGCTGTACTATGTACATTACATTTTTGTTTTCGCAATCTCATGCACAGTATCTATATTTACACTTGTCACGTTATTGTCGCTGTTCTCTATTTACTGCCAGTAAAACGTTCATTACTGCAACTCAGATTGATTATAATCACAGTATATAATATACAGCCGGCACTTGATCTACTTTTGTATCCATGTCTATCTCCATCATTTATCATCCATTTTCCATTTTAGTGATTTGTTTTAAAAGCATCACTTGCATATTTAACATTGTTAAAATATATACAATTCAAAAATACTGATAACCTTTTTAAAAAAAAAATATTTGTGTCCTATTTACTTTTAAAATAAGTATTTAAAAGGGAAGAATATGTGCTTATCTCTGTCAAAAGTAACTGACTAAAAGAAAATATATTAAGAACTCATTACTGAGTATTTGAATACTAAAAATAGAGATTTAAATAAAAATACTGTACTTTAACACTGTCACTGGTTAAAAGATAAAATTAAGCGTAACACAGGTTAAAAGGTAAAATTTAGCTAGAAAGGACTAGGATCTAAAAACATGTGCGCCTTTTGGATTACTCTACTGCCCCTTAACACTAGTATACAAAGATATAAAGTACTTAAATCTGTGGGTTGTTTTTTAAACGAATAATTCAAACGTACAGACAGGTACGTTGTGGATATTCCCACTGTCGACTGCTGTCTGCACCATGTAGTTCTAAACATTGTAACATTGATGATGAAATTGAGCTTATCTATATAAATTGACTAACTGGTTTAGACTAAAGGAGTATAAATATTTATGGTCCTCCCGACAGCCCCCCCCCCCCATTTGACTTTCATCTATTTGGCTATCAGCATTCTGTACCTCTCAGTGTGGATTCTATAGAGCAGTCTTCTTGCGTGGAATTCCACTTCTGTTGTCGTCTTTATGTTTATATTTAGGGACTGATAAATTTTCGTAATGTCCGTGAGGATTTCCATTTTGTCTCAGTCGTCTAGACCACTCCATATAACATGTTTTGGACCAAGCTTTGCAGTGTAGGATCATATGCTCGAGTGTTTCATCATCGCTATCATCGCTGTTACATGCCTTGCATAGCCTGTCTGTACCTTCGTTGAAAATCTTATGTCTCAGTGATTGTAGTATATAGCTCCCGGTGAGCATTTTCAACTTGATAGGTATCCTATGTCTGTCTCCCCCTGACTTACATTTCAGTGTAAGAAGTGTGTGCAACTTTCCAGATGTGTAGGTGTTGACGTCTAGATACCTAAGTCTCTGGTACAGTATTGCCATATCCTGGATTATTTTGACCAGTAATCCGAGACTTCTTTCTTTATGACTTTCATTGCTTGTTCTTTTTTCATTGGGTTCTCTATCCAATATAATGCATCTCCCAAATTATATTTGAACATCATAGCCTGTACTTCTATGAACCAACTATTACTGTTCATGCTTTGTACTCTTAATTGTCCTATTGCCAGATGTTGTTCGATACATGCTTCATCTTGACGACATACATTCCCAAACAAGGTAAGGGCCCTGATGTGGATTTGTGCCTCAATTGGTAGGAGTCTCGTCAGTATATAGATTGCAGGGTCAGGAGTATTGCTTCAAATTGACAGCAGCTGTTTAATCATTTTCTTTTGAAATTTATCTAGTTGTTCTAGGTATTTTCCTTTTGGTATTAGTACTTCCATGCCATACAGTAGAACTGGTGTTATATAGGTTTTGAAGAGATGAATCATTGTTTCTGGATCTAGACCGTTTTCCCCAAGAAAACCACAGCCAAACAAGGCATATGCACTTCTTCTAACCTTTTTAATATTTTCATCTACATTTTCTTTAATATTATCCAGTGCAGAAGTTGTTCTTATGATACCTAAGTGTACAGCTCTTTCAACATTATGCATTTTGGTCTTTTCCTACTGTATATTCTACTGGAGCTGAAGCCATCTTTGTTGATTTTGGTTTTATTTGGATTGATACGCTTTTTTGTGGCTGAAGTCTATATCCTTCCATCCCAGCAAAGTCATTTGACATATTTATTTGTATTTGCATATCTACTTCGTTCCTGCTCATCAAAGCTATATCGTCTGCTCAGGCACTTGTGTTGCATACTATATTCCCTATCTTGAGACCAATGTTTGAGGATGTAAGTCTTCAAGGAGACGGTTTACGTATAGCTTATATAAATCAGTGCTTAATATGCCACCTTGTCGGCCTGCTTGCAGTACTTCAAACTGATCTGATATTTTCCCATTCCATTTAATTGCACTTGAGGCACCTTCATGCATACTCTGGATACTTATCCAAGGCTTGTCATCTAACCCGGCCTGAAACAGTATTCTCATCATGTGTGTGTGTACCACTACATCAAAGGCTGCCTTTGCATCCAGAGGATTGTTTAGTACTTCTCTATACATTTCTTCCACTAACAGTGAAGCATTCATTGGGGAGGTGTTTTTGGTAAACCCTCTTTGGACTGGGATTTGAGCAGCAATGACGATTGGAGCAATGCGTTCTCTTAATATGGTTTCCATGATTTTTTATATTACCGGCATTACTGTTATTCCTCGGTAATTAGTAGAGTTGTTCTTGTCTCCCTTGTTTTTGAAAATGGGGGTTAGCAGTCCTACTTTGAGTATGTCTGGTATTTTCCCAGTCTTGAATATGCTGTTAATCAATCTAAGTATAAGGTCTTCCATATTTCCTCCAGCATATATTAAGTGTTCAATTGTTATGCCATAAATGTCAGCAGATTTTCCTCGGTTAATTGACTTTATTGCATTCTGTAGCTCATTGGTCGTAGCTGGTGGTATGTCTTTCGCCCTGGCTATTTCAGCAATTAATATGCATTCAAAGTCTACGTTTGTATGGTAATATTGGTCTTTTATGTCATTTTCCCCCCTTCTGGGTTCGCCAATACCTCAAAGTGTTCTCTAATGCCTTCAATTATCTCATTTTGACCTGTATATATATTGTCACCCACATTCAGTTCTAACAGCGAGTTACCACCAATACTTCTTCTGTTTCTCACTAGCTGGTGGAATAATTTAGGATCTTTAGTTCTGGTCTCCATTATGCGTTGTTTTTCTGCCTCGTTTCTTATTGCTTGTTCAATCCTCACTTGTCTCCGAAATTCTCTCTTTGATTTTATCCTTCTTTGGTAGGTCATATTTTGTTTACTTCTTGGTTTTCCAGCTTGCACCCATAATGCATACTGTTTTTTCATCTCTGTCAATGCCTTTTTTATGTTCCCTGACCATTCTTTGGTTTTGCTTGGTATTTAGCCTTACTACTGGAGCATGTGATGGCTGTGTCCTGTAGTAATTCCTGTACTATAGCTAGCTTATTTAAGGTGTTAACAGATCCATCTGTCAATCAAGAGATGTAAAACTTCAATAGAGAACTCTCTTATACTGAATGATTAAACTATCTGCACCGGCTGATACTCCAACAAGTAGGACAATTGTATGTTGTATTTATGTGTTTTTGTGTTCGAACAGTTATCAGGCCATTCTAACCATAAGACAAAAGGCATAATCCATTCTCGGATTATACCTGCAATTAAAGCTCTTCCGAAAGAGCCGTGACGTCACAAAAAGGGTATCGTATATTATATCAGCATTGATCAGTTGCAATTTTATCATTAAACATTATGTAAATAGTAAAATAACGTCGTATATTTATCTTCTGATATTTGCAAATTCATTATGACTTCATGTCAAACATTTTATTGCACTTATACGAAGAGGGAAAGTGTGAGTAGAATTTGTTTTTCTTATAACCGATCAGGACTACCCTTGTCAACACATCGACCAGTGACATCGAAAAACACGGGAAAGTACGACAGCATTGCCGATTGGGGACAAAGAAAAAGATGATCTGATGTTAAAACAGAACCAATAGGGCTCGATGTTGGGAAGAATCAGCTACTTTATGTATTGAACTAACATAATCCGGCCCTGTGACGTTTCATGAAGAGGTGTCATGGCCGTTTACCCTACGACGGGAAATTCGAAATATTCATACATGTACTTCTAATTGGGTATATTACTGTTAATAAAGGTGTGTGTGTTTTTGTTTTTGTTTTTGTTTTTTTTTTATAATACTTAGTTATTTACGAATAAAAATTTGCAGTGTATTGAATGTCGGATTTAAAAGCTCAATAGAGCTTGAGTTATAATTGTTGATTCTTTCCAACTTTAAATAAAGTTTATTGTATTTTATTGTATTATAACAATTTTTCAACTGACTGGAGTTTTCCTTTAATATAACTGATCAATACAGAATTCTAAAACCCACCGTTTCAAGTGTAATATTCACGATATTTGACCAGAAACATGTTCATATTGTTATTTCTGGTGTCCAATAATTATTAGCTACCATGAAAATTTGTAACTTTGTGGCGTTCGGAACGAGATTTTCGTAAACCACAAAGGTTTTCCAAATGATAGCCATGAAGATTTGCTACCTTAATAATACATTAAAAATACTATTCCAGTTATTCCCCTTTTACCAAGTTTTGATAGTTTACTAGAAGAACGGTCGGTCGCTTGATAATTAGTTTTTTTGAACGGAAAAAAGGGAGATGGATGTAGGCGAGGAGATATAATTCTAATAAGATATATTTATCCCAGAAATAGATGGCAATCTCCTATTCATTTACATGGATGAAAATCAGTTATTTCCATATTAAATAAAAAATAAATGCCAGTCTAATAATAGTAAAAAAAAAAATATTTGAAAACGAATTAAAATGAATAGCTGCTTCTGCTTCTGCTTCTGCCTCTATGTAGTCGCCATCAATAGGTTGATGATTCTACTACTTTTGGGTGTGCGCAGGACAAAGATAATTAAAAATAATTTTAAAAGTGCTATAATATTTACAGGTGCAAGTAAAAACAGACATTATCACTTATTCCTGCTGGCTGATGAGGACCTTGAAGGTTTCAAGGTTCCCTGCATTGGCAAAGTTTGCTGACTCACAAAGGTGAATGGGTTCTCATCATGGTTCACGGGAAATACTTTTTACTAATCACTTTTCACGGAAAGTAAATTCTGCTGATCACTATTCTTGAAAAAAATATGAAACCCAACGTAAATTGTTTAAAAATTATGTGTATCCTTGTTCAATCCCTGCAAATCGTGTCATCAAGAATCAGTGGAGGTGACCAGTAAGGATGCGTGTACTATTGACGAATCGAGTTGAGAGGGAAAGCAATTGTCGTCAAGAATATGACATAAAAAATCATAATAAGGTTAAATGATAGCTGATCAGGTAGAACGTAAAATGATTTTTAATGAAAATGATTCACGTTCAATGTCCTCGTTATGATTCACGGTAAATAAAAAAAACGAGACAAAAGATTCACATCTTCTAACTTTTCTGTTTCAAAATACCTTCACAGGAAATGTTGCCATTGATATTTACGGGGGTAGATATTTTCTTACTTGACAACAATGTTCTGAAAAATTATCTGTTGAATACACAATTAAACTTCCATATAAAGTCATGTAATTGTTTCATATTTGTATTTGCTTGATAAAACAATTTGTCGGAAGTATATGATAAAAATATTAATATATGGCCTTTTCGATATCATCCCGGATATCATCCTTCGACCTCGAGTTGATATAGGGATCTCGGGATGATACACGGGCTGATATAGAAAAGGTCATTTATTAATTTCTATTAAAAGTATCTATTTTCTCATTGACACAATTTAAACAATTCCTTTACTTAATAATTATTGTTCTCAACCATTTAAATATAAGAAAGTTTAAATTGTCAACTTGACGTACTGTCACATTACAAGGAAAATATTTGAGTTTATTTTATACATCAAAAAGTTGAAATGCATTGGGTACAAGTTATTACAAACGAAGCCCCTCCGTACACATTAATAACAATAAATAATTTGTATGACATCAACTAGTTCTTGCACACTTGGTATTGCCGGGGCCTTAAATGACTTTATGTTAAATTCTTGCAGTGAAATACCATGCTCTGGGACATCCCGCACTCTAAAAATAGCTACGTCATTCCCGGAATTTCAGTATTAATAGGTTAAAATACAACTCAATGCAACCAAATTTGGACTCAAAATAATCCTTATATATTTACCTTTAATTATCAATTTTAATTACTAGTATTCCATTCCATTCAATATTTTTCACAATACAACAAAGTGAAAGGAACTTTTATCTTTAAAAGGGACTAAATTAGTGATTTGGCACCTTTAAATACACAACTTAAAAATAAATAGATAAAACAAAATAATACTATTTATTAAATGAATGTGATTTCACATGCAGGGTTTACATTTTGCTTATTTTTATTTCTCCCCTTCGAACGAAGGGAGACATATTGTTTTAGTCTGATTTTTTCTTCCGCTTCTTCTTCCACTTCTTCTCAGCGAAGCTTGTCCGGACCATAACTTTTTTTTCTTCCGTTTTGATGCGTTTGATGCGTTTTCTATGTAAGACAAGCCATAAAGACAGCTGCGCGTGACCTTGTCTTACATGGCATTGTCAGTCAATCAAATCGGCCGAGTATAATCAATAAATAGTAATATAAATTGTCGTCTTAGTAGATCTAAAAAAGCTTCAAATATCAATTTTATCTCAATTTTAACTGATTTCCCCTAGTGCGTTTTTAAATAAGTGTGTATTTACTGCATTTTGTGTAGTAAACATGACATTGACATGCGAATGAATGAATGAAATCGACATGCTTTGTTTTTAAGTTGAAACGGAAGAAACAGGTACTTGCACTCGTCCTTATTGAAGATCTGGGATTTCTTCCACTCGTGAGAGAAATTCAGCGTCTTTCCACTCGTTCCCTACGCACCACTCGTGAAAAGACGGAATTTCTCACACTCATGGAAGAAATCTCAGATCTTCAATAGGGACTCGTGTAAGAACCTATTAGTCTTTCGAGATAGGTCAATGATATTTGGCATGTGGGTGCATGACCATAAGGCGGTGTGTCGCGTACCGTAATGACCTTTGTGGGACCTTGACCTTTGACCTCAATGTCAATTAATTGGTTTTTAAATAGTATCATTCAACTCATAATGTGCAACGTATTGTTGTACAGATGACTGACCGTATTAAGGGGAGACATAAGTTTCAGGTATCTAAAACAGTTCTTCCTAGTAATAAAACGTATTGCCATATTTTTCTAATGTTCTATATTTACACTTTTTAGATTTATGAGACGTCTTCATGTGAACGGGGAATGTTAGGACTTTATTTTGTCTGAAAAAAGGCTGGCAAATCCAAATTATATAACGGTTTACATGAAAGTGAATTATTTGTTTACGCTGTGCGTATTTAAAGTTGGCCGACTGCTTTGGTAAGCTCGCAATCCCAAAATATAGTTGTATCTTCCTTATTTAGCCCAGTAAAGAGAAGAAATATTTTGTGTTCGGGTGAACATGGGAAATAGAGCATAAAATGTATTGTCTTTTACTCACATAAGTGTGTGTGTGAGATTCTGTACCTCAGGTCCACAGTAGGGTGTCAGAAATAGTTATTGTATGCCCAGATGTCGATCCAATGTGTTGAATGTGTATTTACAGTAATATATTTATTATTGGTCGTTAGAAATTATTGGTGGCTAGCTTGAGCCTTGTGATTACGAAGGCCATATACACGTTTTGAACAAATGAAATAGCAGAATTATACTCTACAATGAGATACCTAACACCCATGTAAATAATTTGGGAAATTACAGCCATTAGCAGAAATCATCAATGTCAACTTACAAATTTGTTTTAACATAATTCCTATCAATCTGATAAATTGTGTCTTTCTATATTCCATTCAAACAGGCGGATGTTTTCAATAAGAACAAAGTCGGTCCACCATGAAAACAATGCAATAAAGTTGTGGAAGCATGATCACATTTTCTCTTACCATGCCCTGCATTAGCAGTGGCGTAGCTACCATTGACACATCTACGCACTTGCGTGGACAAACAAATCAGCCTAAAAATAGTGTTACATTTTGTAGTAAGACTAAAAATAAACCTTTTCATTAACTAATTGTACGAGTTCTATCAAATGCTGTAAATCTGTGCAGTCAAAAGGAAATATTCTATTCATTGGCTTAACAGGATGCTGTTTATCGTCCTTCTTGTGTTTTATTTTATAAGAGACAAAAGATTTACATCTACTCCTGAAACGATTGGTCAAGCATACATAACTATATAAAGCGTCACGAAGAACTAAGTTTTCATACAGTCAGTCTGCCACCCATATTCTTGATGTTAAGTCCAAAACGTCAAAGTCGGAGTCCATTAATTCAATGCCATGGTCTTAGCAAAAAGAGGATATTGCCAGAAACAGACATATTTTGAGGAAGATAATCGATCTATTGATTACTTGCGGTCATCAAAATATTGTAATTAGGAGGGGGCATACCGAAGACAAAAGTTATTCCATGGCAATTTTGCGTCATGTGTCCAAACACGACGAAATCGTACAGTCTCACCTGTATAACACAGAACCTAATTCGAGGAAAAATTACAAATATAATCAAAATTAGCGGTGAAATGGTAGGTGATCGTGTAATGACTTTGAATAGTTTGGTTTAATTGGCGATGCAGCAACTGTGTTTCAACACATGAACAAGTCTGTGTGTGTGTAAAATTTGTTGAATGTATTGGCGGTAAAATCATACTTTGTGAGGAATTTCTTGGTTTTGTAAGTGCAAGCGAAACTATCGGTGAAAATCTTGCTGAGTTGTTTTATCTATTCTTGTGAATACTTTATTGATAATATGAGAGCAAATGGTATGACGGAAAAGCAAACATGTGGGGTACTAGTATTCATATAGGTGTTCAAGCCAGTATTAGGGAACGGATTCTAATAGCACAATACATACATTCTAAAGCACATGTTTTAAACTTAGTTTTTGCACATTCCTCTTCAGATGTATCAGTAAGGAGCACGATGGCTACTATGCAAGTAATCGAATTTACCTTCCAAAACTCTTCTAAAAATGGGTAAATTTGAGTAAGAATTATGTGGGAACGACAGTATTAACAACTTTTAAAGCCACATTTCATGTTATAGTTAGTAACCTAGAATATTTACAAACCAATAGTGACGCAAATGTTTGCGATTTTACTTTATTTTGCCACTAGTGGTTTACAGTCATATTTAGTACGCTGTTGCTTCGATAACACCAATGTTACAGATGATCTCCTGTGATTTAATAGAAGCTTTAAGTGAATGTCAAACATTGATTTGACATTTTGAGACAGAGAAATGCCATTAGTGTTTACAACACTTAATACGATGAAGCTGTAGATTTAGCGGTGTAATTTGGTGTTGTCTCCTCTTAGCCGCGGACAACCGGTAGACAACGAAATCGTGTCAATCTACAGGTAGCAGATACCAAGGATTACTAGTCCCTAGATCACTTTGTTAATCGAGTTAAGGTGCCGTTTGGTGATATACGCAGATCAATTTCTGGCACAGTTATTGATACCGGTCAATTTAAATAAACTAAAACGGGAGGATGAACTGAATATATATGATGCTTAAAGTGCAGATTTGCAAACGCATCAAAAGTTTACACTTGAAGTAAAAAGATGGAAAGCAAGGTGGGAATTATATCCCACAGACCAGGTAAGACCAAACCATCTCTGTGAGACGTTGGAACTTGCAAGCAAAAAATGGTATCCGCATCTCTATTGTATTTTAAAAATTTACCTGACAATGCCACCCTCTACAGCAACAACCAAAATATATCTTTCAACGTTTTGAAACGTGTAATGACATATTTACGTGCCACAGTGTGACAGGGCAGACTATCGGTCTTGGCATTGCTACATAGACATTCAGCTCCCCTTGGATGCAGTCGTATTTAATAATATAAGACAAAGATAACTGCTTTCTGTGTGTTTTTTTTTGTAACCATCCATTACACTATGAAATGATTAAAGGGTATTAAAAGTAATTTTAAATAGATTTTCCTGCTAACTGATATATCAATTTTTTAAGATATACGGTACCCCTATACCATGGAGGGAACAATTTCCGGTACGTGCATTTTTAATAACCTCTTCTTACGCCTCTGATTAGAACACATAAAAAGCCCAGATAATTCAGAACATTGCCAATATCATATCATACTAACATATATGTTGTTCTCGTACAAAGAATTATCCGTTCAGTCCAGTATATTTTGAGTACGGTAAATTCAGAAATATATACAGTAATTAGTGCTGGAATAGAACCGCTACTCTGTATATAGTCTAATATCTGTCCAGTCCATCATATCATGAATACGATAAATTCATAAATACATACAGTAATTAGTGCTGGAATAGAACCGCCACCCTGTAGATAGCCTGTTATAAGTCCTGTTTATTATATCATGGTTACGGTAAATTCAGAATACAGTAATTAGTGCTGGAATAGAACCGCTACTCTGTATATAGTCTAATATCTGTCCAGTCCATCATATCATGAATACGGTAAATTCAGAAATACATACAGTAATTAGTGCTGGAATAGAACCGCCACCCTGTAGATAGCATGTTATCAGTCCTGTCCATTATAATTTGAGTACGGCAAATTCAGAAATATATAGAGTACTATAATTTAATTTGAGTGGTCTCCCTTGGTTTGGTGTTATGAAAAGAACATTTAAATATTCCGCCATTTGATATCAATAAAACGAACGATTTGTGTACATATTATCTTGATATTTTCATTATGAATTTTACCTTTTTCACGCTTTGCATCATTATAGTATAGAGACAAGGAACATTGTGTGTATATATTGAGACAAGGCATTGTTATTCAAACTGATGGAGGAATCTTCACTAGCCAAGGATTGTGATCAGTCTCCCCTCCTCCTCACTGTCACCCTTGATGCTATTAGCTACAATTTCACAATCCCCGTACACTGCCACCTGCTAGGGTTTGGTTGTTACACCCCTTATAATGATATCATTTTCCTGACCCTCAAATATCGAATTTATTGAAACTCCACATACAGATGCTGTTGAAATGTTCCTACAAATGAAGGGGCAGTTCACAGTTGGAAAGGTAAAGTCGTCATCTTGTGTCACATATGAGTGCATGCGGTATTCTCAAGATATTTTCTCTGTTTCCCTTCGCGAACACCTGACTTCACTTTTGTTTTTTTGTGGGATCGATGTTGCTCATATTTTGAGTTTGTTGTGTTTTTCTATTGTGTGTTACTGCGTTCTGGGTTCCTTGTTGTGTTGCACGTTGCGATTCCGCAAAAAAACGGTGTTTGATTCGACTTTATCTCCGGTTGTTTGTAGGAGGACTCCTGTCTTATTTACATTATTTGTGTTTGTTCAGCTCGTCTTTACCTCTAGTTGTTTGTATGAAGGCTCACGTCTTATTTATGTTATTTGTGTTTGTTCAGTTCGACTTTATCTCCGGTTGTTTGTAGGAGGACTCCTGTCTTATTTACGTTATTTGTGTTTGTTCAGCTCGTCTTTACCTCTAGTTGTTTGTAGGAGGACTCCTGTCTTATTTACGTTATTTGTGTTTGTTCAGCTCGTCTTTACCTCTAGTTGTTTGTAGGAGGACTCCTGTCTTATTTATGTTATTTGTGTTTGTTCAGTTCGACTTTATCTCCGGTTGTTTGAAGGAGGTCTCATGTCTTATTTATGTTATTTGTGTTTGTTTACGTATAGTGGTATCCAACACATATTGTGTTCTGTGTTTTGTGTTCTGTGTTGTGTGTTGTGTGTTTGTTTTGTTTTTCTTCATCTTGTGTGCCCTGTGTTGCCAGTTTCTCTGGATCGTCCATTTGTACAGATGGAGCAGTACTTACTAGTATTAGTACCATTCCTGTCATACAGATGTTCTTTCTACTAATGGAACAGTACTTACTAGTATTAGTACCATTCCTGTCATACAGATGTTCTTTCCACTAATGGAGCAGTACTTACTAGTATTAGTACCATTCCTGTCATACAGATGTTCTTTCTACTAATGGAGCAGTACTTACTAGTATTAGTACCATTCCTGTCATACATATGTTCTTTCTACTAATGGAACAGTACTTACTAGTATTAATACCATTCCTGTCATACAGATGTTCTTTCTACTAATGGAACAGTACTTACTAGTATTAGTACCATCCCTGTCATACAGATGTTCTTTCCACTAATGGAACAGTACTTACTAGTATTAGTACCATTCCTGTCATACATATGTTCTTTCTACTAATGGAGCAGTACTTACTAGTATTAGTACCATTCCTGTCATACAGATGTTCTTTCTACTAATGGAGCAGTACTTACTAGTATTACCATTCCGGTCATTCAGATGTTCTTTCTACTAATGGAGCAGTACTTACTAGTACTAGTACCATTCCTGTCATACAGATGTTCTTTCTACTAATGGAGCAGTACTTACTAGTATTAGTACAATTCCTGTCATACAGATGTTTTTTCTACTAATAGAGCAGTACTTACTAGTATTAGTACAATTCCGTTCATACAGATGGTCTTTCCCGGTTTTCAGCACTATTTTTGTGTTGCGCAATCTTTCGCTTGATATGTGTTTTGTGGACCATTGTTTTGTTGTCCTCTTTACGCAGTCATGTTAAGGTTGTCCATCAATTGAAAATCCCTAAAAAAAACGTGTTTTTACTTTTTGGTTCAATACACGCGAAAATGCATTAATTTTACTCATTTAAGCCATAACCAATAACATTATGTGTGATCTACATAAAATGAAAAACAAAAATAATATTAGGAATCAATCACAGATGTCACGTGATCACATTAAAGAGAAAGTAGCATCGTGACCACTAAAATCGAACAGAACAACGGCATAACGATGTTCAATACAAGTAATGAAGGAACCGGTGGATTAGGGATATCCTATTCTTCAAGGAAAATGCGTGGCAAAGTGTTGAATTTCACTTAATTAAATGTACGAATAGATTGAAAGGCCAAATATGAAAGAACCCCCCCCCCTTTTTCCGAGTTCTATGGGAATTTTCTTGCTACGTTCAATCCCTGTATTATTTGCCGTATGCAAATATCGTATTTAATGATAAAGTCTGTTGACTGTTAAAATTTTCCAAAATCATTCTTCAGGATGCCGTTGTTCTATTGCATTTTAAAAAATTTAATAAACAAATGCAAAAAAAAACCCGATTATTTTAAAACACTTAAAGGACGTAGGGTTTTTGTAATATCGATTGCGGACGTGTAACTATGCCGGATAAGTCACGTCACAGTAAACATCAAGAAATACAATCGTGGTTTTCATTTTCATTTAATAATCAGTGTAGTAACAATTTTACTTAAATACATGTTTTAGAGATGTGCTTTAAAAGCTTCCTTCTTCACAAATTAATTTGCATTGTTTATCTGCTGAAATATCTAAACAACAACATTACCGTAGCATTTTATATGTGTAACGATGGACACTAAATGCACTCTACTGCTTTTTGGATAATAACAATAGAAGCAGGGCCGTCTTAACAGCATCACGGGTCCCCGGGCAAATCGGTGCACTGGGGCCCATACATACACAACCACTCATAGGAATAAAACTGTAAATGTATATAAAATTAAGCATATATATATACTGAGCCAAAAAAGTTTAGCAACACTTTTTTTCCCAAATTAATTTTTCTTGTTTGTGCCAAAAAAATATTTAAACATTATTGATATAATCTTTAGGTTTACATGGAATTTTAAACGGTCGTACTTTTTTCCGGGTGATTGATTTCGCGCCATTTAAGCTTTGCACGTGTAATCGATGTTTTACCTCGTTAACCTGTACTTTTAAAACGAAATTTAAAATTAGTTTTTCACTGACGTTCAGAGACATACTATTGGTAAGAAAAACACCAAAACTTTTTGAAAATTCGGATGGGGCGTCGACCAGGCCTCCCCGAAAATGACCGTCAGAGAGCTTTTGGAATGGTTGATGCCGGAATGAGCGTTGCCGACGTCGCAGTTCAATTTAATGTCCATAGGTCAACAGTTTGGAGATTGATTAACAGATACAGACAAACAGGAACCGCACGAGATAGGCCACGATCTGGTAGACCCAAAAAACTAACGCCAAGGGAGGAACGCTACCTGCGCTTTACGTCTACACGTGATAAATTTCTTCCGGCCACACGAATAGTGCATCGTCTCAGGGCAACTACTGGCGTTCGTGTTTCGGCCCAGACAGTACGTAATCGCCTTCACAGAGTAGGGATACATGCACGAAGACCGCACAAAGGGATGGAGCTAACACCCCACCATCAACATCAAAGGCTTATCTGGACAAACCGCCACCTGCGCTGGTTAAACAGGGACAGGAGAACAGTGATGTTTACCGATGAATCCCGTTTTACATTGAAGTTCGCCGATTGTCGCATACGGGTATGGCGTCGGAAGAATGAACGATATCATGCACGCACTGTAATGCAGAAGGATATGTTCGGAGGTGGCAGTTTAATGGTTTGGGGAGGTATTCATTATGGTGGAAAAACAAATTTAATGATCGTTCGTGGGACATTGAATGCCAGGAGATATTGTGACAACATCTTGACACCCGTTGCTCTCCCCTTCTTTGTCCAGCGTAATCATAATGGTTTTCATTTTCAACAGGACAATGCTAGACCACACACTGCTCGGCTGACAATGAATATGTTGCAAACAAACAACATTAACGTTCTTGAGTGGCCAAGTCGATCCCCAGACCTCAATCCGATCGAACATGTATGGGATCTGTTGAACCGACGCATCCGTACAAATCAACGTGATTTTCAAAATCTACAGGAACTTGAATATGCACTGATTAGGGAATGGAATGCAATCCCCCAACGGCAAATTCAAAAGATTCTCAACGGAATGCGAAAACGCTGCCAATCTGTCATCGATGCACGTGGAGCATGGACAAGATATTGATTTGACTGACGCTATTCTGATTTCCACATTTGGACCTAATGCGTTCCATACAATGAAATTCCTTTGGGATATGAATGATAAACATTAATTTTGCTTTTGACTTGTGATAATACCGGTTTGTTATTGTTAAAAATATATTTTGTTGAGTTTTGTAATAAAACTAATTTTTTTAAATTTTGTTGCTAAACTTTTATGGTTCAGTGTATATTGTATTGGTATTTCCAACAAAGTATTTAAACATTAAAAAAACATAGAGTACACAATATGCCTCTATGCACGTGAGCCCCCTGGCAACTGTCCAGCGTACCCATGCGTTAAGACAGCATCAAATGCACACCTCTCCTATATCCCTCCAATGTTAATGTTAAAGATTTACAGACCACGCTGGACGCAATGTGATGATAATACCTTACATGACCCTTTGGGTCTGGTCATGGTGAGGTAAGCGTTGATTCACGTGCGTTTTGTATAAACCTGTACTATATATGCACGCGCTACAAAATAGTTCCAAAGCTTGATAGCTTAAAATAGTTAAAACATTTGGTTTTGCAGTTTCTAAGAAAAAGATTAAATATTAATATGAAAAGTTATGGATAACAGACGATGGACACTAAATGATAATACTTCACTTGGCCGTTTTAACCAGTTGAGCTTAATTTCAAATAGGTAAACTTCATAAAAATATTCAAAAACCGTAAGAAATAAGGTTTGGTAACAAAGTAATGAAGTGAGTGATTGTTGTTTAACACCAAACGAGCAATGTGAAGAACTTGGTATTCCCAAGAAGTCTGGTAAACCTTGCAAAAATACTAATTTTGACAAAGAAGACATTTTGTCATTCATGTCATCTCTGAATATTCCGATAAATGAAGAAAATTGTGAATTATCTACTTGATATTGGATAACAAAATTTCAGAAGAATCAATATTTAGACAGGTATATCCCCGGTTCCTCTACTTGTTCAACAAAAGAACTATCTATAACTATGACCAAAATGTTGCATGCAGTCATAGGAGGACTACTATCATACTGTGCCAAATAATATTCACGTGCTGACATCTATCAAAAGCACTGCATCGGTGGCGCAATTGTTAGCGTGCTCGCCTCGAGTCCGGTAGATCGTGGGTTCGAGCCCCGATCGGGTCAAACCAAAGACTATGCAATTTGTTATTTGTTGCTTCTCCGCTAAGAACGCAGCATTACTGTGAAAGAACAAAGATTGGTTGGCTCGGAATCAGAATAATGTGTCCAAATGGAGTGACATATCCACCCACGAACTGTTGTTTCAGTGAAGTAGCACTATAAAAATCCAACTCAGCGTGTTGGTCTAGAACAAAGTGGACGTCATCATCATTTCATTGATAATTAACCTGTTCTCGCCATAATATAGCTGAAAAATTGCTGAATTGGCAGTAAACAGAAACCACTCACTCACTCAATCAATCAAAAGTGGATACTGAAAGAAGAGGATCATGTTAATTCTCGAAAATTTCATCTAGCCAAATACTAAAATACTAAAGTAAATTATTCACAACGCATTTTACTTTAAAAATGGTGGCAACGTTACAAGTTTACAGTATTTGGTCACGAATTAATTTCTTTTGTCAAGCACGCAACGAAAGGTAAAAAGTGCTACACATAATATGAAGTCATCAAAATGTTAGAGTTCCTTATCGATAACATATATTTGGCGAGTTCGAATGGCACATTTTTCAACAAATCATAGCTAGGCATCCCTTTGGGAACAAACTATGCCCCTCTCCTCTCCAACTTTCTCTTTACTCCTATGAGTCTGAGTTTATGCAAAAACTTATCAAAGACAAAAAAGTAGAGAGGCTTAAGCCTTTAATCTCACTCACAGGTATATTGATGATGTTCTGTCAATTAATAATACGAACTTCGCTAACTGGATTCCATTAATAGAGATTTCTCGATAACTGACGAACGAACGTATCTTCCCGTAACATAGCGAAGCAATGTTAATTGATGTAAAGATCTTTTGAGTGAGACCTTATTGCAACATTTGTCTTCAATTGTTCATTGAGTGTAAGTGATTAGATATATATTTTTTTCATTTTGGTGTTTAAAACAGCTAGAAATGAAACTGCACACGTTGTCGTGGTGTGATACCCCCACTCGCTATAACTCTCGCAAAAATCAACCATGCGTAAAATCGATATACTATGCGCATGCTCAGATCATGGCCAACCAAGATACCAAATATGAATAAAATGCGACAAAAGACAAATGACTAGTTGCGTACACAGGATATGCGGACGGACGTATGGTCAAACAAACGTGAAAAGGGCTATTACTCTCGCTACAATCAACCATCCGTGAAATCAGTATAATATGCAAATGCTCAGGTCATAGCCAATCAAGATACCAAATATGAATAAAATGCGACAAAAGACAAATGACTAGTTGCATACACAAGATATGCGGACGGACGTATGGTCAAACAAACGTGAAAAGGGCTATTACTCTCGCAAAAATCAACCATCCGTAAAATCGGTATAATATGCGCATGCTCAGATCATGGTCAACTAAGATACCAAATATGAATAAAATCCAACAAAAGACAAATGACTAGTTACGTACACAAGGTTTATGGACGGACGAACGGACGAACGGAAGGACAAGGGTATTCCAATATACCCACCACTCTGTGAGTGGGGGTATGATTAATATAACGGGCCAAATAATGGTTTCACAGTGACATTGCTTTCTGCATACAAAATACATATTTTCCTCAAACGCTATTTATAGATATACTTCATGGAGGATTGCTTTTCAAATTTATATATTTTTTTAATATTTCTGATTAAAATTTTCGCACAAATAAATAATTTTTCCAGACTTGGGAGGAAAAAAATCTTACTAAGGAAAACTAAACAGTATAAATACTTATGTAAAACTGAATATTGATTGGAACATTTCTGATTTCATATGTAAAGAAAATTAAATGATTTCATTCTCCCAAAACTTGTCTGTCCCATGGTAAAACAATAGCCCCTTTTAGGCTTATTTATGCCTTTTCGGCGACAGTCGCCCGACCATTGCCCAATCATCGTGCAAAAATCGTGTGATTTTCGCTTTCTATTGTTTTTATTAAATAAGAGAAATGCCTTAGAAAAATATATTGTATACTAGTCTAACCCCGTCACTTTATTGAAGTACCTGAACTAAACCAGGAGGGGTCATTTACATGTATGTTAGGGATATCGAATTTACATATTTCTACGATTTTTCTATTGAATGCTGGAACTGTTCCGACAGTGTGATATATATTTTTTTTCATTTTAGTATAGGTTATGAAAGAAAAAACAGCTGAGTTGCAATTATCAAAAAAAAGATGGTTGTGATCCGTCTTCCGTAATTAAAGTCGTTAAAATGAAATACAACCGAATTGATATCAAATGATGACGTGTTTCAACCTCATTTAAAACTTACCTTGAAATTATTTTAAACTTTTCCATCACGTTCACGATCTTTTATTTCAATGCTATTTCAAACAAGTGTACATTTCTTCCTGTTCCAGTTAAAGGCCTTTATCAAACATAATCATACAGATGACATGTAATGGAGTTAGTACGCATTTAATCCACAGAAGGAAATTTCTTTTTTCCACACGTTATGGTGTGGGGTCGCTATTGTGCATGCGAAATATTTATTGCAAACCCCATTGACTGGCTATGTGCTATCCGTATAGAATATTTTATTTTTTTCTCGATCGACAGTTCAGAAGCTAGAAAACAATATGATGAATATTGTCTGTCACTCATGCAAACAATAACATATGCACATGGCAGAACGCAATTTCATGGCACCGGATGGATAGTTCTCTTTGATTTAAGAGAATGGAACTGATAGAAGTTAAAACTTTCATTTGGGCCCAAAAGGAGAAACTTTATATAATTTATGAAAATGCGATGTGAATTTTAGGGATCCTCAGATTCAAATCCATTCATTTATTATTCTACTCTTTTATGCATATTATACATATTGTAACAAAATCGGGTCAATACTCCAACACCAATGGAATATCATCCAGTGTAAATTCGATTCGGCTAGCTCAGATATCCCGATTATTGTCAACAAATTCCTATGACAGGGTTCGGCCTGTGCTTTCGCTCCAGGACTTGTGGACACTATATGCATCCGGTATCAAACACAAGAATAAGATTCCATATTTATGTACTATGTCAACCAGTTTATCGCGACTTGGTGACATGGTATGAATGGACCGAAAGTATACGATCGGGGTATCCACAATCCAAGGAGTTTATTCAATCATACAGAACAACCAAACCTCAAAAAGTAGGAGTTGTTATAATACATGTACATGTATGATCCAGGTGAGAAAGAGAGAATAAGTATCTACCTCTTTAACCCACAATGGCTATCAATCCATTCTTATCATTAATCATAGTAAACGACAAAATTTAGTTCTGTAAGGAAACTGGGATACCAGATATCACCTCTAGACGAACGATTGCCAAGCTAATTTAGTTCTGTAAGGAAACTGGGATACCAGATATCACCTCTAAACGAACGATTGCCAAGCTACATGTAAGCTCGTCTAGGACAAAAGTAAATAACTGTACTGGTATTCTGGAGCTATTTATCAAGAGTTTTACATAAATTATATTTTATTACACAAAATCCACATACATAAATCAACAATAAGATGTGTCAGTAATCACGCTGTTTATTTAAAACCTTTAATTTATCGTTAATCAATCAGTTATCAATCAAAATGTTAGAGTTCCTTATCGATAACATATATTTGTCGAGTTCAAATGGCACATTTTTCAACAAATCATAGCTAGGCATCCCTATGGGAACAAACTATGCCCCTCTCCTCTCCAACTTTCTCTATACTCCTATGAGTCTGGGTTTATGCAAAAACTTATCAAAGACAAAAAAAAGTAGAGAGGCCTTTAATCTCACTCAGAGGTATATTGACGATGTTCTGTCAATTAATAATACGATCTTCGCTAACTGGATTCCATTAATAGAGATTTCTCGATAACTGACGAACGAACGTATCTCCCCGTAACATAACGAAGCAATGTTAATTGATGTAAAGATCTTTTGAGTGATCCCTTATTGCAACATTTGTCTTCAATTGTTCATTGAGTGTAAGTGATTAGATATATATTTTTTTTTTCATTTTGGTGTTTAAAACAGCTAGAAATGAAACTGTACGCGTTGTCGTGGTGTGATACTCCCACTCGCTATGACTCCCACAAGAATCAACCATGCGTGAATTCGATATAATATGCACATGCTCAGATCATGGTCAACCAAGATACCAAATATGAATAAAATGCGACAAAAGACAAATGACTAGTTGCGTACACAAGATGTGCGGACGGACGTAT
>MJUT01048567.1:53986-66691 GCA_002080005.1 Gigantidas platifrons
GGATATCGAATTTACATATTTCTACGATTTTTCTATTGAATGCTGGAACTGTTCCGACAGTGTGATATATATTTTTTTTCATTTTAGTATAGGTTATGAAAGAAAAAAAAGCTGAGTTGCAATTATTAAAAAAAAGATGGTTGTGATCCGTCTTCCGTAATTAAAGTCGTCAAAATGAAATACAACCGAATTGATATCAAATGATGACGTGTTTCAACCTCATTTAAAACTTACCTTGAAATTCTTTTAAACTTTTCCATCACGTTCACGATCTTTTATTTCAATACTATTTCACTCAAATGTACATTTCTTCCTGTTCTAGTTAAAGGCCTTTATCAAACATAATCATACAGTTTACATGTAATGGAGTTAGTACGCATTTAATCCACAGAAGGAAATTTCTTTTTTCCACACGTTATGGTGTGTGGTCGCTATCGTGCATGCGAAATATTTATTGCAAACCCCATTGACTGGTTATATGCTACCTGTCTAGAATATTTTATTTTTTTCTCGATTGACAGTTCAGAAGCTAGAATACAATATGATGGATATTGTCTGTCAATCATGCAAACAATAGCATATGCACATGACAGAACGCAATTTCATGGCACCGGATGGATAGTTCTTTTTGATTTAAGAGAATGGAACTGATAGAAATTAAAACTTTCATTTGGGCGCAAAAGCAGAAACTTTTTATTATTTATGAAAATGCGGTGTGAATTTTAGGGATCCTCAGATTCAAATCCATTCATCTATTTTTCTACTCTTTTATGCATATTATACATATTATAACAAAATCGGGTCGATACTCCAAAACCAATGGAATATCATCCAGTGTAAATTCGATTCGGCTAGCTCAGATATCCCGATTATTGTCAACAAATTCCTATGACAGGGTTTGGCCTGTGCTTTCGCTCCAGGACTTGTGGACACTATATGTATCCGGTATCAAACACAATAATAAGATTCCATATTTATGTACTATGTCAACCAGTTTATCGCGACTTGGTGACAGGGTATGAATGGACCGAAAGTATACGATCGGGGCATCCACAATCCAAGGAGTTTATTCAATCATACAGAACAACCAAACCTCAAAAAGTAGAAGTTGTTATAATACATGTACATGTATGATCCAGGTGAGAAAGAGAGAATAAGTATCTACCTCTTTAACCCACAATGGCTATCAATCCATTCTTATCATTAATCCTAGTAAACGACAAAATTTAGTTCTGTAAGGAAACTGGGATACCAGATATCACCTCTAGACGAACGATTGTCAAGCTAATTTAGTTCTGTAAGGAAACTGGGATTCCAGATATCACCTCTAAACGAACGATTGCCAAGCTAATTTAGTTCTGTAAGGAAACTGGGATACCAGATATCACCTCTAGACGAACGATTGCCAAGCTAATTTAGTTCTGTAAGGAAACTGGAATTCCAGATATCACCTCTAGACGAACGATTGCCAAGCTAATTTAGTTCTGTAAGGAAACTGGGATACCTTATATGACCTCTAAGCGAACGATTGCTAAGCTACATGTAAGCTCATCTAGGACAAAATAAATAATTGTACTGGTATTCTGGAGCTATTTATCAAGAGTTTTACATAAATTATATTTTATTCCACAAAATCCACATGCATAAATCAACAATAAGATGTGTCAGTAATCACACTGTTTATTTAAAACCTTTAATTGATCGTTAATCAATCAGTTATCAATCCTTTGTCTGAAAGTATCTCAATTATAAAATTAACCACGGATGCCGACCAATAACCCAATTACCAAAAAAATAATACGCTTATCACTAATTAGATGTAATTGGACATTAACTGATCCCAGTGCATTTAAATTTCTACTTGTATTAACCCTCAAGATTGAAATTTCAAAATATTCCTATCTATACAGACTATAATTGAAATTACACAACCCAATGTCTAATAATACACTATTTGACCTCCGTTAACACTCGAGATTGAATTTTTTCCAAATCACGCGTTTCTTTATACGTGAACTTATAGAAACTATACAATCTATATGTCGTGAACTATCCGGATTAAATGTACCCAATTCTCGTATATCATATGAAACTATGGCAACCATATAACCCCAAACTTTCAGATACTTAGATGTTTACATATGTCAAAAGTGGAATTTACATTGACATATCACCAATAACAAAGAAGATTATGATGAATACACAAACTTCCCTTTAAAACCATAAGGTAATTTCTTAATCAATCAAAATAAGAATTGATAGGATAATATTGACACTCGTTTTCAAGGGAATATGTATGCATGTCTTACCATAGAAAACATTTCAGCGTCTGCTTCTAGAATATTCCAAATAACACTCACGATTTAAGTTTGAATTAAATGGAAAGAATAAATTACCGAGCCGCGCGTTGTCCATCTCCGACTGATTTTTAACCAAAGAAAAATACCGGAAATTTTAATCCATGAAGAAAACGTTTCTTAGCTCCTACCAAAGATGTTTCACCATCAGTTCCCCAGTCTAGAATCCCAAATGTTTTCCAGCAGACCAGCATGAGCTATTCGGAGCGCGCGAAATATTCCAATTCCTCTAGACTTTCCCATTTAAATTATTGAGCCTGGGAAATCCCCTTCATTTGATTGGTTGACAGGCAAATTCCATTTATTTGATTGGCTAGATAAATATTTCCGAATATACTAGGGGTTCTCGATGGGTTGTTTTAACGTCCCGGGAATCAAGAGGACAAGTAGGGCAAGCTTAAAAACTAAAGAAACAGCGTAAATAGTAAAGAAATGACTCCAAAAACGTTACACTATGTATATTTCAAATGATAGTAATGTTATTTTAAAATACTTCCACTTTAGTTTACTCGTCATATTCTTTTAAGAGCCCCAGTTTTATGCTTCTCATGCTCAGCAACAGACCACCTTCGTCAATTGTGTTAGCTCATCGATGATCATGAGATTAACTCAAATAAATAACACGGACCGTGCAATAAGTATTTATTTATTTATTTATTTATTTATTTATTTATTTATGCTTTGGTGTCAGTGTTTCAACTGTTGAAAGAGTTTTAAAATCAGACTTTTAGACTTGTAGAAAGTGTGTAATCGTAAAATTCAGTGGTCAACCATTCCAATCTGGTGGCAAAAGAAAGGTATTGTTCTGATATGCCTAACGTTGTGTCTGCAATTGACGGAACTTCACATGAGATACAAATTCCATCCAATGAACCCCAACAGCAATTTGACAGTGGCCACAGAAAATACCATTGTATTCATACCCAGGTAAAACAATATATAACACTGAAAACGAGTAAGGGAACGACCTTTTAATTTGAAAGGGAGGCTATGGTTTCTACCATGCAGTCAAAAAAATGCTGTTTTATCACTAATTTCTTGCATCAGAATATTTTTTAGGAAAAGATCATAGCATAACCCCCTCCCAACCCTTTTTCAAGTAAAGCGGTCGGTCCCTAAGACATATTCTAAAGTATTCGAAATCACATTTGTAGCGATAAGAATTGAATCATATCATATATTTTTGTTCGCAGTTCAAGTTATCATAATTTCGTTATCTAAATCCAATAATAATTTATTTGATGCAACAAATAAAATATAGATCATCTAAACTGGTGCTACAGCTTGTATGAATAATCTTGAAATTGACCAAAATCATATATTATTTATATATTTATTATATCTTTGCAACATAAAACTTGATTCATATATATCTGACAGGTTATCATCGACAACGAGGAAAACATAGTTCATGTTCAATCTGGATTTCTTGGTCACGAAAACGACGCAAACTGTAATCACCAAATAGGGTCCATTAGAACAGACACACATCTGAAATTCCCTGCTAACTGTTTCATTCTTGTAGACTGTATTTATTCAAACGGCTAACCTGTTATAACCTCGTATAAAGTAACTGACATAATTCCCCAACCGCGAGCTGTAAAACATGCAAGGCGGAAGTTCAACAGGTTACACCGGAGACGAAGAGTATTTGTTGGAAATTAAAACATTTAAGATTATTGGATCTTTATATAGACATCCGAGGTAGAATTAAGTAGTAGTCTGGCAAAGCCACGCGCTGACCACTATATATACCTGTAATCTATGTAAATAAAGATGAGATTACTTCATTTTTTTGTTTTCTAGAAAAAGGAAATGTCACCTCATGTCCAGCAGAGAAACACATATATATTCTAAATTTGTTTTACAATCTTCATCCGTTTACCTCAATGAACATAGGAAATGAACCCTCGAGTCAACAATGTACCTATCTAGAAGTTCAAAACTATTCTGGTCCAAGTTTCGTACGATTTTTAAAACTTATTCAAATGAATTGCAGCTTAACATCCTATAATATTGTGGTAAAAGGGCACATAAGAATTACTAACTAACTGTTTAGAGAAAAAAAAGAGTATGAAAACTATAAAGAAAAGAGAAAGACAACTCAATCCGGTCAAGCACTGCAACACCCACAAAAAAAACCAGATAAAACAAACTACAAAACAAGACAGAAAAAAAAATGGACAAAAACACAAGCAAGCACAACAAAATCCCAAACACAAAAGTAAGAGTTTCGATTCAGTCGGAAGAACCGTTGAAAGACGATACGGAAGAGTAAGCACTTCATATCATTCCTCATTAATCTTACTTTATATAGTCGTTGCATTCAAGTTGGCCGAAACAAGAAGAGTTTGAAGATACCAATCAGAATCCATCTATCAAAGAAGAACAGACAACACAATAGCCAAAAGTACAAACGACGATCTACAAAACATACATATAAAACTAACGATCGAGTAGCACGAACCCCACTAAAACCGGGGGTGAACTCAGGTGCTCCGGAATGGTAAGCAGTTCCTGCTCCACTAGTGACACCCGTCGTGTTAATCTAGTTATAAAACCCACGTTTACCGAAACACGTGTTGACTTTTCATAGTTTCATCAATTGTTTTTGGTTTATATCCATAAATAACACAGACGCTGACCTAGCTGCATCGTATGCCTCACTAATGTTTATCTTAATTGTCGAGTCGCCTTAACTGTGCATGTCGCAGAAACAACATACATGTATCAACTAAATGTGTTGATTTTCATTTATTTTTAATCGTTTTCAAACAATAATGAAATATAACTATATTCTGTGGATATTCACGCAATAAACAGTAAAGTAACGAAATATAACTATATTCTGTGGTTATTCACGCAATAAACGGTAAAGTAACGAAATATAACTAAATTCCGTGGATATTCACGCAATAAACGATCCGATTGTTTGTTTCGTATTATTACGTTGAGTTACGTTCGTAATCTTTCGTTCTTCAATATACCGTATAGAACTTGAAATAAAGGAAACAACAGAAACAGCTTTCTCGTCGTCATTTCTTGACATTCAAATAGGACACTAATGGTTAACTTTCTACCATACTTTATGGCAAAGGAAACGACTTCAATTTTGCCAATATAAATTTGGAGTATGGAGTTTATTTTTCGATCGATCTTGTCGTTTGAATTCAGCCCTTTCACAACTTTACCGTATTCCAAATTCCAGAGAAAGGGTGAAGTCAGGATCAAGACCAAAAAACATGAACAAACCGATAAAGAAGCAGTCCATATAGAGGCTCTGGATGTTGTACGAGAAGTAATATATTCACAAGTCATTATTTTAAAAACAATTGTAAAACTAAGTCAGCTTCGATACATCTCTATTGAGAAACTACAAAAAAATAGGCTTACAAATACCAGTTACAGGAGTGTAAATTTACAGAAAAACTTAGAAAAGACGTATGGTACAAATATTAAATTCATTAAGATTGACACTAAGGGGAAAGTCACCAATTACAGATACACATATTTCACAACGTTACCGTTTTCCAAATTCCAAAGAAAGGGTGAAGTCAGGACCAAGACCAAAAAACATGAACAAATCGATAAAGAAGCAGTCCATATAGAGGCTCTGGATGTTGTACGAGAAGTAATATATTCACAAGTAATTATTCTTCCCCGTAACTGTCTTATATATGATCCTGATTCTTCCCCGTCACTGTCTTATATATGATCATGATTATTCCCCGTAACTGTCTTATATATGATCCTGATTCTTCCCCGTAACTGTCTTATATATGATCATGATTATTCCCCGTAACTGTCTTATTTATGATCCCAATTCCTCCCCGTCACTGTCTTCTATATGATCCTGATTCTTCCCTGTCACTGTCTCATATATGATCCTGATTCTTCTCCGTCACTGTCTTATATATGATCATGATTATTCCCATCACTGTCTTATATATGATCCTGATTCTTCCCCGTCACTATCTTATTTATGATCCCAATTCCTCCCCGTCACTGTCTTCTATATGATCCTGATTCTTCCCTGTCACTGTCTTATATATGATCCTGATTCTTCTCCGTCACTGTCTTATATATGATCCTGATTCTTCCCCGTCACTGTCTTATATATGCACCTGATTCTTCCCCGTAGCTGTCTTATATATGATCCTGATTCTTTCCTGTCACTGTCTTATATATGATCCTGATTCTTCCCCGTCACTGTCTTATATATGATCCTGATTCTTCCCCGTCACTGTCTTATATATGATCCTGATTCTTCCAAGTCACTGTCTTATATATGATCCTGATTCTTCCCCGTCGCTGTCTTATATATGATCCCGATTCTTTCCCGTCACTGTCTGACATATGATCCTGATTCTTTCCTGTCACTGTCTTATATATGATCTCGATTCTTCCCCATCAATGTCTCATATATAATCCTGATTCTTCCCCGTCCTGTCTTATATATGATGCTGATTCTTCCCCGCCAGTTTCTCATATATGATCCTGATTCTTCCCCGTCCTGTCTTATATATAATCCTGATTCTTCCCCGTCACTGTCTTATATATGATCCTGAATCTTCCCCGTTGCTGTTTTATACATGATACTGATTCTTCCCCGTCACTGTCTTATATATGATCCTGATTATTCCCCGTCAATGTCTCATATATGATGCAGATTCTTCCCCGTCCTGTCTTATATATGATCCTGATTCTTCCCCGTCACTGTCTTATATATGATCCTGATTCTTCTCCGTCAATGTCTCATATATGATCCTGATTCTTCCTCGTCACTGTCTTATATATGATCCTGATTCTTCCCCGTCACTGTCTTATATATGATCCTGATTCTTCCCCGTCACTGTCTTATATATGATCCTGATTCTTCCTCGTCACTGTCTTATATATAATCCTGATTCTTTCCCGTCACTGTCTTATATATGATCCTGATTCTTCTCCGTCAATGTCTCATATATGATCCTGATTCTTCCTCGTCACTGTCTTATATATGATCCTGATTCTTCCCGTCACTGTCTTATATATGATCCTGATTCTTCCCCGTCAATATCTCATATACGATGCAGATTCTTCCCCGTCACTGTCTTATATATGAACCTGATTCTTCCCCGTCAATGTCTCATATATGATCCTGATTCTTCCCCGTCAATATCTCATATACGATGCAGATTCTTCCCCGTCACTGTCTTATATATGAACCTGATTCTTCCCGTCACTGTCTTATATATGAACCTGATTCTTCTCAGTCACTATCTAATATTTGATTCTGATTCTTCCTGACTGTCTTATATATGATCCTGATTCGTCCCCATCACTGTCTTACATATGATCCTGATTCTTCTCAGTCACTATCTTACATATGATCCTGATTCTTCTCCGTCAGTCTTATATATGATCCTGATTCTTCTCCGTCAGTCTTATGTATGATCCTGATTCTCTCCGTCAGTCTTATGTATGATCCTGATTCTTCTCCGTCAGTCTTATATATGATCCTGATTCTTCCACGTCACTGTCTTATATATGATCCTGATTCGTCCCCATCACTGTCTTACATATGATCCTGATTCTTCTCCGTCAGTCTTATATATGATCCTGATTCTTCTCCGTCAGTCTTATATATGATCCTGATTCTTCTCCGTCAGTCTTATGTATGATCCTGATTCTTCTCCGTCAGTCCTATATATGATCCTGATTCTTCTCCGTCAGTCTTATGTATGATCCTGATTCTTCTCCGTCAGTCTTATATATGATCCTGATTCTTCTACGTCAGTCTTATGTATGATCCTGATTCTTCTCCGTCAGTCTTATGTATGATCCTGATTCTTCTCCGTCACTGTCTTATATATGATCCTGATTCTTCCCCGACAGTACCAAATAACATCGATTTAAAAAATAATTGAAATCTTTCCTTTATTCCATATTTCTTCATTTTAGCTTTCATGTAACATTTATATATTGCGTGACAATTTTCCCCGTACGAAGACGAATGAGGATATAGCCAAAATAAATATATTTTTCAATATCATAACAAAAAAAGTTGAATTAATTTATAAGGATTGATCGAAATTATTTGTTCGGTTCATTCGAAATAACCTCAATGAGGTTATGCACACCCTTGCGTAACCCGCTACGCGGTGTGTACAACCTGATTGGTCTTATTTCTTCATGAACCGAACAAAAATTCGATCAATCCTTAATTTAAAAAAAATGCTCACAAATAATGTAAAACTTCTGTGTACTCGAGTCTTGACGTAACTTTTGTCATATAAGTTTGGATTTCTACCTGATTATAGAACAACTGCTTTTCCGCAGTTCGATTAAAAGAAAATGATGACCTTTGTCCAAAAGTTGTATTTTTTTTTTGTCAATAACATAATGTCTTTAAAAAAAACGTAAATAGCCGATTTTGTTTAAATTAAAAGAGAGACATAATAATTCGGTCCGGAGGTTTTAACATAGATTGATTCATTGATGTACCTGCTCTCTCCATCTCTGAATAGCTTTTCTCAAGTACAGGGTATTATAACTGAATAGTAAATAATTACATGCCTTAATTTTCTACGTACTCGGGATTCGTTTTACTTTTGTACTTCGGCAACCTTTTCGCTTTCGGTGCCTATGTAATGGAGAATACACTCCAACTGTAGATTCTTAAAAATAATCGAGTTGATTATTTTCAAGAATCTACAAGTTGGAATGTATTCTCTTACATAATACATTTCCATATGCAACAGTGTTTTCATTTTATATTTTTATCCTTTTAATATTCAGAAAGCAAAATAAGCCACAATTAACAAAAAATAAACAACAAAATGTTATCGGCATGCGTGCTTTCGATTCTCGTTTATATTTAGATATTTCAAGGTCCTTCAAGTGAAAAGAATCGTCTATATTTAGATATTTCAAGGTCTTCCAAGTGTCCCAAATGTTCACCTATGGTCTGTCTGATTTGTTATACTTGCGGTCGGTTCGTTAGTTGTTTTTGTATTGCGAGAATACATTTTAAAAGTTCACGTACTCATCAGTTCTGAACATAAATTATGCCAGATCTGAAATATTTGTATCGTGTTTTGTATATTATTGATCAATTGTAGATATTTCTTTAACAAGAGTCTTATATACTAATCATAGAACATATTATGCTTTGATTTCACCCCGTCTGG
The DNA here is from genome assembly GCA_002080005.1 of Gigantidas platifrons. Lineage (NCBI taxonomy): Eukaryota > Metazoa > Mollusca > Bivalvia > Mytilida > Modiolidae > Gigantidas > Gigantidas platifrons. The sequence goes on from MJUT01048567.1 coordinate 63,516, forward strand.
TAACTGGTTTAAATTAACAGAAAAATATAAATGTTTAAGTAAAAAGTCTTGATACCCATCACTGAAAAAAACACTAATGTTGTCAGTTGGAATCTCACCTAGACGAGGTGTACGCGATACAACACTATGTGATAAAGTTTGCCAGTGACTTGTGACTGGGCGGTGGTATTCTCTGGATAAACCGGTTTCCTCAAACAATAAAACTGACCGCCACGATATAACTGCAATATTGCTGAAAGTGGCGTTAAACACCATCAAACAAACTGAAATATTTCCACTTGATGTTCAACAACATTCAATCAACCTTAATTGGGGATATGGGTCGTCGTGGACGTGATCGTAGTTAGATTTACAACTGTGAGGTGTACTCGATACAACATTATGTTATAATATTTGTCAGTGACTAGCGACTGTTCTGTGGTTTTCTCCACCATCGTGATCGTATGGTAGTTAGATTTACAACTGTGAGGTGTACTCGATACAACATTATGTGATAATGTTTGTCAGTGACTAGCGACTGTTCTGTGGTTTTCTCCACCCTCGTGATCGTATGGTAGTTAGATTTACAACTGTGAGGTGTACTCGATACAACATTATGTGATAATGTTTGTCAGTGACTAGCGACTGTTCTGTGGTTTTCTCCGGGGACTTAGATTTTCTCCACCAATAATACTGGCCGTCACGATATAACTGAAATATTGTTAAAAGTGGTTTTAAGCATCATAACAGGGGATATATTCCAATTCACAGACTCTCTGTAGATATTAATCCAAATAGAGTATGATCATCACCACTGAGACACTTTTATATATGATTACAACTTAGCCCCAGCCTTAACAAATATTTCAGTTATATCGAGAGGTCAGTGTCTTAGTGGAGGAAACCGGAGTACCTGGCAAAAAACACTTGTTATCTAATTCAATAATAAAGAAATAAAGAATTTTTATTGAAAATAAATATGTAAACAGAAAGTTAAAAAAAAAGGGGGTGGTAATTCCATGCCACAAGCGCCTTTGTATTAGGACACATAATAAAGTAAAGCAACATCTTTTTCATTGATTTATTTTCTTAGTTAGAAAGGATATGAATGTAAATAAACATTAGATACTACGCAACATTATACTTAGAACACAAATTAAGGTGGAGAAACAGCGCTTTTATTGTTGTTCTTGTTGCGTGCTAAAATGTTATGCTTTCTCCTTCAAAGTGCATAAGTTAGTTCTTTGTTACAGCAAAATCAGTTGATCATGTACACAATATACAAATATGGGGCCGTCGTGGCCGTGATCGTATGGTAGATGGATTTACAAGATCAGGGCGAGGTGTACAACATTATGTGATATAGTTTGTCAGTGACTTGCGACAGATCGGTCGTTTTCTCCGGGTCCTCCGGTTTCATCCAACCAAACAAACAACTACCTATGCAATCAGTGCCTATCACCACTGATGTTGTGAATTCGAATCTCGATCAGGGCGAGGTGTACTTGATATAACATTGTATGATAAAGTTTACAAGTGACATGTGACAGGTTGTTCTCCTCACTGGTACTCCAGTTTCCTCCACCAATAAAACTGACCGCAACGATATAACTGAAATATTGTTGAAAGTGGCGTTAAACACCATAAACCAACCAACCAACCTCGTTGTTACAGCAAAATCATTTTATTATGTACACAATATACATATGTACTAAAAATTAGATACCGGTATTTGATCAAATTTGATAACATTCACTAAAATCTTAACAAAATGGGTTTGAAGTATTGTACGTCCGAATTTTCGTGGGCTAAGTTTTATTTAATAGAACACTTTGATCTCGTATATAGGATTATGTTTGCAAAACGATTTAAAACCAAAATTCTCAAATTAAGAATATTTTTGATTCTCGAAACCAATCAAAATAATATCAAAGAAAAGGTCACATTCAAGTTTTAACTTAGGTCGTTTTATTCTGTTGAATATGAGGGTGTGATCTGGGTAAAACAACGGCGATTAAAAATAATGTAATAATATTGATTAAGGTATTTATGCCAAATGTTCAACATATATTAAGTAGATTTATTAAGTGGTCGAATCATGAAGACAAATTGAACTGTTGTTTGCTTTCAAATTTTCAGGTTAAAGGGTTTTCGAATTTTTATTCGTAATTCATCGCACACAGTTATATCGCTTTATCCCGTTTTCGCCCCCCCCCCCTCCTCCTCCTTTGGCTGTATTACATGTAGAATTGACCCGCGTGTCTCTTTCCAATAAATGACTGGTATCCAATGTTCCAACACGACACAATTTCTACAGCAGATACCTTGTATACAAAATGACGGCGTAAATTATGAATCCAGTTTATGCTATGACAAGTAACACAGAATAAAGTTATGGGGAAACTTTTAGCGTTTTGCAGTATAAAATATACATATTGGAAATAATAGCTGTAGTAAAATCTACCATGTTAAAAAAAAAATGTTTTTTTCGGTCGTTCAAAACAAAATTATATTTATTTCATATCACAGTAACATGAGCTAGAAACAAGATAAACATTTTTGTCCTTTTTTTCTTTTAGCATTTTACGAATTTTATCTAGAATTTAAATATTTGAATTTAACAAAATTCATCATTTAAACATTAAACAAAAAAGTTTTCTATACAACGAGTGGAAATTTGAGAAAAGGAAGTGAAATTTGATATCGTCTTATGATCGAGGTAACAGTCCATGTTTTAGTGACTACAACCAAATATAAATAATTTTTTTTAAATATCTCCTATTTTATTTATTACTTAAGAGTGTAATATTTTTTTAAGAGTGATGGTCAACAATTACATCACTAACAACAAAGCGAACAGCCACCTCTAATTATTGAACACGAAAAAAGACTGTGACATATATCGTTGGAAATCCATGTCGTGGCTTGGGACAGGGACAAAAATGGGGTGGGGTTAAACCGGTTAACGGGATCCGAACCCTCCCATCTTGATAATTGAATCTCCAACGGTAATACAGATATAAAACAAACGATACAACTTGCACGGATTCAGTTCCAGTTAATAAGATTACACAATCTCGCCAAAAAATGAATAACAACAAACCAGGAGAGTACAATAGCAGGGTCAACAAATGCTCGTAGTTAACCGACTATAACAACAAACATGGAGAGTACAATAGCAGGGTCAACAAATGCTC
>MJUT01048567.1:76208-99167 GCA_002080005.1 Gigantidas platifrons
CACTGGTTGTGGTACCGTATGCCATATTGCTAGGTGAAATACACTGGTTGTGTTACCGTATGATACATTGCCAGGTAAATACACTGGTTGTGTTACCGTATGATACATTGCCAGGTAAATACACTGGTTGTGGTACCGTATGCCATATTGCTAGGTTACACTGGTTGTGGTACCGCATGTCACATTGTCAGGTGGAATGCACTGATTGTGGTACCGTATGACATATAGCTAGGTGAAATACACTGTCCGTGGTACCGTATGATACATTGCCAGGTGAAATACTTTGGTTGTGGCACGCATGACCGCATGACACATTTCCAGGTGAAATACACTGGTTGTGGTACCGCATAATACATTGCCAGGTGAAATACACTGGTTGTGGTACCGCATAACACATTGCCAGGTGAAATACACTGCTTGTGGTACCGTATGACACATTACTAGGTTGCACTGGAAGTGGTCGCGTATGACACATTGCCAGTAGAAATACACTGGTCGTGGTACCGCATAACACATTGCCAGGTGAAATACACTGTTTGTGGTACCGTATGACACATCGCTATGTTGCACGGATCATGGTACCGCATGACACATTGCCAGGTGAAAGGCATTCGTCGTGGTACCGTACGACACATTGGCAGGTGAAATACACTGGTCGTGGTACAGCATGGCGCATCGCCAGGTGAAAGGAACTGGTCGTGGTACCGTATGATACATTGCCAGGTGAAATACACTGGTTGTGGTACCGTAAGACACATTGCCATGTGAAATACACTGGTTGTGGTACCGTATGACATATTGCCAGGTGAAATACACTGGTTGTGGTACCGTATGACATATTGCCAAGTGAAATACACTGGTTGTGGTACCGTAAGACACATTGCCAGGTGAAATACACTGGTTGTGGTACCATAAGACATATTGCCAGGTGAAATACACTGGTTGTGGTACCGTAAGACACATTGCCAGGTGAAATACACTGGTTGTGGTACCGTAAGACATATTGCCAGGTGAAATACACTGGTTGTGGTACCGTATGACATATTGCCAGATGAAATACACGGGTTGTGGTACCATATGACATATTGTTAGGTTGCACTGGTCGTGGTACCGCATGACATATTGCCAGGTGAAAGGCACTGGTTGTGGTACCGTATGACATATTGACAGGTGAAATACACTGGTTGTGGTACCGTAAGACATATTGCCAGGTGAAAGGCACTGGTTGTGGTACCGTATGACATAATGCCAGGTGAAAAACTGTGTCCGTGATATCGCATAATACATTGCCATGTGAAAGGCACTGGTCGTGGTACCGTTTGACACATTGTCAAGTTAAATACATTGGTTGTTGTACCGTATGACACATTGCCAGGTGAAATACACTGTTTGTGATACCTCATGACATATTGCTAGGTTGCACTGGTCGTGGTACCACATAACACATTGCCAGGTGAAATACACTGGTCGTGGTACCGTATGACATATTGCCATGTGAAATACAATGGTCGTGGTACCATATGACATAATGCCAGGTGAAATAAACTGGTCGTGGTACCATATGACACATTGCCAAGTGCGAGGCACTGGTCGTGGTAACGTATGACACATTTTAACACATGACCACGTTGGAAACAAATTCAGAAACAATAAACGTATTCGACAACATTTATGCTTTTGTGTCGATCGGAAATTCAAGATTACTTACTTCTATTTGACTAATAACCTTTTTAGGTGAAACATGACATTGTTGTTCTTTGTGTTGTCTTTTACAACGATTTTGTTCAATTTGTGTCGATCGATAATAAAGATGGCCACCATATCGAGGGGATATGTTAATTTACTTCCTCCTTGGTATTTCAAAATTACGTTAAGCTATATCACACATATACTTGTCCTTTACCAAGGTGACGTTTTCGTATGCCGATTTGAAATAGTCATAGATCAAGGACCAATTAAGTTAAAACAAGTTATAGCATGGCGATGTATTTAATAACAGAAATATATTTCAATTAAGAGAAAATACAAAATTGTATGTTCAATTAGACAAATTGTTTGTGAGGAAGGTCGAATTCCTTTGTTTCTATTTGTCGAACAACCGAACGAAATCTTCCTTTAAACTGCCATATTGCGTGTTTCGTCTTCAAGAGAAAATTGATATGGCCTTATTTTAGCTATAAGGTTCCTGACCTCGGAGTCTATACAAAGGAGATACTTATATTATCATGATAATCAAATAAATATAATATTACCGGGGTTGGTTAAATGCTTAATCATGCAACATCGAGACAACAATTTTGCACTTTATTTACATCGTTATGAAAAAACCGGTCTTACAAGATTGTGTTTCTTCCTTGTGTACATGTTTTTATATCTTATAAATCCTTGTCTCGGATAATAATTATACTATAAACTATTGTTATCTGATTGAATATCTAGAGTTTAATAAAAACTATATTTTTACCCCAAAAATGTCTAATAACTTTGTTTTGTGATCATAATATTTGTTAATCATTCGGAAATCACAATTTAAATCTTGTATTACAAATTTTGTCTGACAGTTCATAAACCCTAGATTAGATATATTTCCCAATGAAACTCTCACGTTGTGAATTAAATTTGGCATAAATTAACGTTAAAAGCTTGTATGTACGATATTAACAAAATGAAGTTGCAGTACATTGACTTGCATGTTCAGCAATTACAGGTTCGATTTCTTCTACTTCTTTTTTGAGGGGGTGGGGGGGGGTGCTCTTTTCGTTTTTTTTCGGGTTTTTTTTCAATCTAAGTTATGGCCCTTCATTATGATCAATATCAGTTACATTAAATGACTCCATGTACACTTAAATCTTCTCAAACTACAATTGACCATTTGAACAAACACTTTCCAACCATTTTATACATAGTCAGTCAACAACACATCTTACGAGATCTATACGGCGGGTATAATAGTTTCTGATTCATATTATGTGAACAAATCTTCTCGGCCACAATTGACAGAGGCGTATTGGCGGATCACAAAGTAGGTGGAAACGTTGGAAAGTGGGTGCAAACTTCATGTGGTAACGGGTAAGTGGAGGAGTAAACTTTAAACTTTCAAAACTGAAAAGCCAAAAAAAAAAAAGGTCTTTCGGCTTCAAACACCCTTAATTACCTCTTGATTTCGTGAAAATATTTGGCTGAATGCTACAAATTCAGCTTTTTCTAAATCTTTGCACACAAATGTGGGAGGGCAGAAACACTTTTTGAAAGGGGGATATGCCCCCCCCCCTCCTTTGTCTTGCCCCCTGGCTCCTGCTTGGGTTAATACTTAAGCGACATTTCGCAAAAATAACCTGTCCTGGACATTACAGATATATAAATATGGTAGATATACATTTGTAGTGTATTATTATTATTATTATACATGTAATATTATATGTGGATGAGAGAGGTGACTCATGTAAAACGATTTATGGTAACTTTTGGCTCAAACTACTCGATACAACATTATGTCATAAAGTTTTTCCGTGATTAGCAACATGTCGGTGGTTTTCTCCGGGTACTCCGGTTTCCTCTACCAATTAAACTGACCACCACGCGACATAACTGAAATATTGCTGAAAGTGGCGTTAAACATCATCTTTATGTAACGGTATATATATATTTTCCTAGAATAATCTATACTAGGTATTCAAGATAAAACAAATATGCAAGAGTATTTATATAAAAACAACCATATAAAAGTCATAATATATTACATTTTTATATTAATAGGAAAATCATTTAATAGTATTTTAATTTTATAGCAAATAAAAGTATAAATTATACATGTATCTAGAACGCGTTATAGTCGAGAATTATTGGTTCAGTCAAACTCATATTCATAAACATTGAAACGCCTATATGTTAAAGTATCCGTAAAACGATCTGCTAGTTTTTTTGTTTTTTTTTTAATATTCACTCAAACATGTCATATGACCAGAGTTTATTTTTGAATTAATCACATGTTAAGAATGTGTTTTTAAGATGTTTCGATAAAAAAAAAATGTGTGTAATCTTTCCTATATAATCGTCGTAGAAAGAAATTTACAATATTACCTATTTCGTGTTAAATTGTTCTTTCCTAATAATCAATCATATACATGTATGTCGATAATACTTTTGATTGATTGATTGAGCAGTTTGATATCACGGGAAGCGAAAATAAATATATACATTCTCTCCATCTACATCATGTGAAAAAAAAGTTATGTTATAAAGCAATCGTTAAAACTGAAGGGAGTGGACCTTTGAACTTGCTTTTTTTCTCTCTTATAGCATTGTATTAGTAAGAATATATGTTTTGTCACAAATCATTATTGATGACAATGATTGTTTATTAGTTTAAACTTTCAGCTATTTTCATGACAAGACCAAGTTACAAGCATTATACTGGTAACATTGACACGGGTACCGGACTACGATTATAAATTTAGATTAACACGGGACAAGGGACCAATAAATCGGGATATTTCCCTTTGCAACGAACCAGCAAAGACCATTCCCACCTGTTACTGTTCTAAGTTATGTTTTACATAAAAAACAATGTGACATTTATTTATATTATCATCTAGCGTAATTTTACCCCCAAAGAGGTTGAAGACATGTTATAAACAGAATAAATATGTCATAATATGAACATTATATTTACAATATACATGTATTTAAAACTGACCGCCACGATATCAATGAAATATTGTTGAAAGTGGCGTTAAACACCATACCCTCTATTTACAAAGTAGAGGTACTCGTCTACGTCTCGTGACAATGGAGAGACGAGTATTTGATTATTTCTCATAACCAGTAGACGTCCTTTTCTGATGGGATGTTCTCAGCATCATGTCTAATATGGACATGAACAACCTGTGAACAATATCCAAGTAGGCCTATACTAAAACTGTTTACTGTTCGTTCATTACACTCTGTCCCATATGAAACCGATGTTTGCAGGAATAATCTGTGGATAGTCATCTACAAATTACTAGTATGATCCATTTTGTCCCGCATCATATATCGCATTGGTTGAAATACATGGAAATAATAAACCGTTCAAAAACCACTAGACCATTTGAACAATATACATTTAATTGATCTGACAGTATTGGTCCTCATATCGAGGTATCAAATTTCTTGATTGGTCGTCTGAAATATATATGCAAATTTATTTTCCCGAAACACGATACAGCCATTGAACTGATCTCTATATTACATTAATAAATTAAAGAACATTTTCACAAAAATCTCATTCGAGTCGATCCAATATGGCTGTCATATGGGAATAGAAGGGGTTCTGTTTGACTGCAATTCAACAGCAACGTACTAACAGAAAATTTCAAAGCTATTTTAAGGATTTTTCATAATGAATGATCTATGGGTGTTCCTAAAAAAGGAAGCAGTCATCATTTCGTTCTCCATTTGATATCCAAATATGGCGGCCAAGATGCAATAATTTCAAAGAATGATATATGAGTGATACTTCTTTGAGGATTGTCGTACATATTGTTGAAGTATATTTCGGGTAATTGCCATTTGAACTCATTCCCTTAAAACTTAAAAAAAAAATATTTAAAAGTAAACACTGAACCGAGTACAGGCTCAATGGTGTCTGCGATCAATGTTTCCGTCCATTGTCTCAAGTTCTACGTTTTCGATTGACTTGAAATTTTATAATCAGGTTGAGATTGACAAAATACACATGTCGTATTAAATTTTGACAGTGTTTGAATTTGTCGTTTAGTTTTCTTTATTTTCGAATTTCATATATTTTATTTTATTTAAATATAATCCCTTCAAATTATTTATTTAAAAATGGAAACCAAGTACGACATTCTGAAAATCATGACATGTATCTAATTTTGATATTTAGAATGTTTTATTTTTATTTTTACGTATGCTAATAAAGAGGATGTGGACATATACATGGAAAATGCAAATACAATTCCCAAATGGACAAAAGAGATATTTGCTTCTGAATGTAATCTTGAAAATGAGAAGACAATCCATGAGAGACACAATTTTAGACTTACAAGTAAATTTCAAACAGTCGGTAATATATGTACACATGGTGGGTCCGTCGTTGGTCGTGATAGTATGGTAGTTGGATTTACAACTACTTATGCAATCAGTGCATATCACTACTTACGTTATGAGTTCGAATCCCGATTATGGCGAGGTGTACTCAACACAACATTATGTGATAAAGTATATACTATTTGGTAAAATCAATATTAACATTTTCAAATCGATATTAGGAATATGTATCCAAGTAGGGGAAAAAACGCAGACCCACGTGTTAAATGATAGGCCCCTTATGACACTAGTCGGACAAGAACAGTGACACAGAAAATTGCGCTTTTACCTACAACAAATAATATTTATAGAAAAGTCAATTTCATATTACATATTAAATATTCACATATTTGTCAATGGAAATAGGACTCGTCCCAATTTATATGGATTTGCATATCCTAAGATTTCATCAGCTGTTGTCGTAAATGTCATTTGACAAGATCACTTATATCAATGGCCGTTCGCGTCGTTATGGAACATCTTAGAGCACTAATTATATAAGGCGCACTACCAGGGTATTTGTAAATAACAGCTAGTAGTAGTAAAATATAGCGACCTACGTGCACTGTAATACCGTATTAATGGTCAATATTTTTTATTCTCCCTTAACAAGTTGAATGAATGAATACGTCATTCACTTTGTCTACGGAGATTTAAAATTACACTGTCGTAATAAGTGGATGACTTGAACTTTTTGTAGCAATTTTGTTATTTTGTTTTCATCCAACATTTATTATATATCCGGACGGAATATTTACTTACAAAACCCTTAAAAGACCGGCATCTGCATGCATGGTGGAAGCAACTCACATACAAAAAAAAGAAGAAGCGGTCGTCAGTCTTGTCGCTTTCAGTTGTGTCCTGTGTGACGTCCGCATCTATACTGTTACCGTTTCTTATCGTTCGCTCAACATGAATTGGATACCAGAGAAGGTTGTATAAGATCCATGACTAAATAACACTTACATGTAGCTTATTTGACCCCATTAATATTCAAAATAACACGATTGCAGGATAGATATATTAAAAAATGTATTTATATCCCGCTTTATTTATAATTAGCCGGTTATCTTTTATAGTAAGATAAATATGGCACTAATTGTATATGAATGGCATTTTTTTAACGAATAGCGCTTAATATAAATTAGCGTACCAACTCACACGAACTAATCATACACTTACAAAACAGACTTTGATTTGTATTTTGGGCGTTTAATACCACTTTCAACATACCTCTGTTCTATCACGAGTCGCTGGTTTTATTCGGCGAGTTCAGTTGTAGGTATATATAGTACACATCGAAACAGGCGGGATACGAACTTATGCAGACGTTAGTAGATAGACATACAGACACTTATTACACGAGTCTATCATACCGTTGTGATACTGAAGTTCCCGCCGTCGGCATGTTGTTTGCCTGGATATTATGCCAACGAAATAAATACTTAGATGAAATAAAGTATTAAATTCAGTACATAACACCATCAGTGTAATCGTGAAATATACATAGTCCTTAAAAAAACACAAAACAATATTCATCGCAAATTTATACAGGTTTAGGTACGTTTATGGTGTTTAATGCCACTTTCAACAATACTTCAGGTTTAGGTACGTTTATGGTGTTTAATGCCACTTTCAACAATACTTCAGTAATATCGTGGCGGTCAGTTTTATTGGTGGAGGAAACCGGAGTACCCGGAGAAAACCACCGACCTGTCGCAAGTCACTGACAAGCTTTATCACATAATGTTGTATCGAGTACACCTCCCCTGAGCGGGATTGGAACTCACAACATTAGTGATTCAAAAAAATATTCACCGTTGTTAAGGACAAACTTTATATCCTCATTGATACTGGAAATATCTCATATGACTAGTAATATAGCATGGTCTTGTTTTCATGTTAGTTTTGTCGCTGATCTGCACGACAGAACATGTTGAACAATAGTGTTACATGTATTTAGTGTATCAATATGGTAGTCTTTGTGAGACTACACACATCACATTCTAAACACGGTCGTAATAAACTACAACAGTTAGCTAAATGAATTACATCTGGCTTTTCAGGTGTTTAGGGTCTAGAGCTACTAAAGAAACCAAATATTGAAATACATGTACGTACTAATTTCTGGAGCACTAAATTAGTATAGGTATATTTTACGTTGATTTGAAACGTATGTTCGGTAAAATACATTTTTTTTTAATTATCTTTGAGAGAGAATCATTCTGTGAAGTAACCGTGCGTTTTTCCACAATAACTGCAATATTGTTGAAAGTGGCGTTAAACACCATATTCCCCTCTCAATCACTGAACAAAATATCGTCCAACACATTCCTGCAGCACAAAAAAAATGATATGTGCGAAATATCAGACGATGCTAACAACCGGTCGCTTCAGGTGACCATTTTATACCGAGGGAGGGGTCGATTCACTTAATGTATAATAGCGCTCTATGCAAAATCGCCCAAGAACAGAATCTCGTTGACGATCATGATATTTTCATGCATGTATTCCTTGGAATTTAAAGACTTTAAAAAAAAAACAAAAAAACATTTACTTTTGACAACCTCTAATTGACTTCCCTGTATTTGTTTTAGTCTGCAATTATACGACCTGCATACATGTGCACACCACCAAGGGCCTACGTTTTGCTTTATTTTTTTCCATCTATTTATTTTTTTGTATTTTCAACTATTTGTAGTTTATTTAGAAAAATAATGATGTAAAATGCACTTCGACTTCTGAATTGATTGTTGATCATCACTCATATTTACATTGCAACCAGGAAGGCCATCATTTCATTATATAACATATATTTCCGGTCTTTCAGGTTCAAACTTTCTGGACATTCTGATGCACAGAAAATAAAGCATTGATGAAAGCTTACCAGTGGTTTTATCGGATCTCAAATCCTAAATTTTGAGATAAGCATCAGCTTGTCCCCAGTGACTCAAAACAGTCTTGTTCCGCCTTGCAAAATTCCTTTTGGAGGCCCTGCAACTCACAAAACCGTAGAAGTGGACCAGAAAGTGAAAGGTAATCTTTGCAAACGGATGGGAAATTGGAGGAACATTGGTAGTTGCCGAAAGTGGGTGGAGAGGGGGTTTCAAACTTTCAAAACTGACGAGCAAAAAAAGTCATTTGGATTCCAATATACCGTTTTACCTCTTAATTTATTGATATCTTTTGCTAACCATGTTAAAACTTCAACTTCTTCTAACTTTCTGTCACAAAAGTATATGTGTGCGTTTGTGGTTGGGAGGTTCCTCCTACGCCTCTGAAATGGTTTCTAAGACAACTCCAAGTACACAAAACAAAGGGATAAAGAATTACACACTTTGTTGAATGACATGGAAATGAGGGAATGGATAGGCCAACCGGGTCAACGATATTTGACTGACAAATTATGGAGAGTTTGGTAAAAGTGGGTTTGAGTCCTGTGAGTCTTCACTAATAAACATGTTTTTATTTGTAAATTGTTCGGATGTGTTAAGATTTGTTTTAATATGAATCTATACGTAATGAATTTATAAAATATATATATACAAGTGAAAAGGTATTATTTCTTAACTTTCAGTTGATTATACATACGGCCATAAAAATGTAAGTACCCCCGATGTGACCATTTCTTGTGTTATTGTACAGGTAGATACGTATACTAGTACTGTCAATCCACCCTTTTTTAAAATATAAAATTCTACCATTAAAAATAAAACTTTTTTTAAAATAATACATATGCGTGCAATTAATTTTAACAAATAAAATATGGTTTTATATTAGAATATTCATAATAAGATTTGTTTTCCACAATATGAAATGAATTTCTACACACTTTACATGTGTTAAAATATCGGTACGTCTAAACACCGCTAAGACCGTCTTAGTGCACTAAGACTCTAAAAACTGCCACTAAGGACACGAAGGAATGAGGTTTTTTTTTGTGTGCATAATGATCCATTTACATGAAAAACTTTCGTTTTGAATTTTGATGGAAAAAGTTATGTTATAAGGGAGTTATAACAAAGTTAATCGGCACGTGTCGCGTGTCGTCTATTACCGTTTTAGTTTATTACCTGTTGATCAACCATTGTCTCCCCACTCGGACACATTATCCTGATTCCGAGTCAACCAGTCTTTGCTCTTTCTCCTTATGTTGTGTGTTTAGTGGAGAAGCAACAAATACCAATTTTATAGTCTTTGGTTTTTAACCGATCGAGACTAGAACCCATGATCTACCGCACTCGATGCCAGCACGCCAACCATTGCATCACCTATGCGGTTGAAATTCAATGGGTATTGAAATAAAAAATAATATTTGTAATAAAAGTAAAAATATTTATACAAGGGAAGTACGATAATAAGTCTTTAAAAATTAACATAAAATATTAATATATTAATATTAAATCCATATTCCAATATCTGTCGACAATAATAACAACAAGTTTTCTTGTTTTATATTACTGTGCTACATGTTCACTTTTATAGAAAAGCTGCCGGCGAACGACACTTTTTCAAGCACACACTCCATTCGCCATACACTGCATTGAGCGGAGTTCCTGGGAAGGATACTATCAAACCGACTCTTCAGTGTACAATTTATAAAGTACTTAATGAAGGACGAGTTTGATAATATCTCGGCATGTAAGCATGGCATGACAGAGCTTTTAGATTGACAGTCTTGTGCTGGTGGCTTTCTCATTGCACGGATCTTAACGCTCATACAGTAGTATTACAAGAATAGAGTGCCCTAACCATCTTGGAAACTTTCTTTGCTCTAAGGAAATTATCTTGAACTCGTTGTCAGCTTTTCTTTTTAACATAAGTTTGTCGATATCATCAAAATTATATTCATTTCACAAACAAGTTACGTCTGTTTTTTGTATAATTATCAATAATAATAGTTTGACAGTATGATATGATATCGACAATTAAAAAAAGCAAAAATACTTTTACACTAGCAATAATCATATGGTTTTACTGTCCTGTTCTGTCACATAATAAAAGACAATCAATCAAGAACTAGACAAGTGTGTAGCCATATGATTTTTATTTTATTTTTTGTGGAAACAAACTTGGCGCTTCAAAGGTTACTAAATGACTCTGAAGTAGTGGCAAAGCAGTTGTACACTGGTGGAAAATTCGAAATACCGCAACAACAAAAACTTGCACGTCAACCAAACCAGAGAAAGAGACCAAACAGAACACAGCCAAGATATTGACACTTTTTATATAGATCATTATTAATGTTAGTGTCTTATATTTTATATGTACAAATTAAATATATTCATCATTAATATATGTAGCTATTTGTTATAAAATAATCAGTGTTGGAAGAAGAGCGGAAAAACAAAACAAAAACACAAGGATTTCACAAAACATCAAATTTTCTTATCTACACATTTAATTGTAACAGGTGTATAAATAATACAAAAGACAGATATACTTATGGATTTTCAAATACACAGTATATTTAATGTATATCCAGGTGTCACGCTTGAGTTCGTCTGAATTACCGACGCGTGCCAATGTTAATAGATAACATGATTATTTAATCAAAAACTGTTCATAGTATTACTATGAAAATTTAAAATTAGGTTTAATTTCTACAATTTTATGCATTGTAGTGTACTTGGTGTTAGTAAAGCATCTCCTTCGTGTCCTTATAGCAGCAGTATTTAGAGTCTTAGTGCACTAAGACGGTCTTAGCGGTGTTTAGACGTTCCCGGTTATATGGGATTTCCCTTTATAGTTCAATGTTTTTATTTAGAATAAAATCGGTTTGTTAAGTCTTTAAGGTCTGTTTGATTTGGAAATTAAAAATGCACGGGAAAGTGTTTGGCGGCAATACGGTCGGGTTGTCAATGAGATATATCGAGACGCTCTCAGTAACTTAAAGTGTTGGTACGTTCTGTTTAGTATTCCAGGGCATATTATGTAGGTAAAATTGTATGACATTTATATTGATGCCTTTGTTTGTATTATTTAATAAAGATTGTTTCGCAAAGAAAATACGAGAAAGTTACTGCGAGCAAACAAGCCTAATCCAAGTCTTGTCTCTTATTTAGCTCTTATATTAGATTAGAAATTATTTAAATTCGGACGATTTCAAGAGGGAGAATTTAATTATCTATATTTTTTTTTTTTTTTTTTTGGCTCAACATGCTCGTCAATTTAACGAAATTAAAATTCACAATGCAATCATAACTGCCACGGGTTTTTTTCCATTTATGTCAACAAATGTCTTGAAAACAATATTATCAAACTTGAGCTACACAGGGAAAATTTTTTGTCACACACGGGAAATCATTTTATAACTGGGGTTTCTTGGTTACAAATTTGTTCTTATTTGTAAATTGTTAAGATTTGTTTTAATATGAATCTATACGTAATGAATTTATAAATCTTATATGCAAGTGAAAAGGTATTATTTCTTATCTTTGAATTAATTATACACAAGGCCATACAACTGTAAGAACCCCCGATGTGAACATTTCCTGTGTTATTGTAGATTTCAAGATTTCAAAGATTTTATTAATTCAACTCAGGCACCAAGTGCAACATGAGCAGACAAATATACATACATATATACAAACATACATAAATATATTTAATACACACATTATACACTATTTGTAGAAAAAACACAGGGGACAGAGATGACATTGATGAGAACAATTTATTTAAACCCTTTAGAAAAAGTGATAAATTTGTCAATAACTTAATATGACAAAGAGACAACGTACCAGCCATTTTTTCTGTGTTACTGTTTCTCAAGTAATAGTTCGGTATACATCTAACTCTAAGATTTGCAATTTCAGGATGGGAACATATATATAAATAGTGAAATTCGTCACCAATTAAATTTTTTGAACATTTTGTATACATTCTGTGCTCTTTATTAATATTGTACCAACAACCAGTTTCAATTGGTAATTTCATGTTACTAACTCTGAATTTAGTTATAACATTTCGGTGTTGTTGGTCAACGGATAAAATGTAGGGTTCTAAGCAAAAATTATTGTTTAAAGATGGAATACAAATTACCTCTTCAAGAGTTTGCAATTTGGCTTCTCCAATATTGAACAAATTGATCTACTCAGATCTAGTTTATTACTTTAATCCAGTTTACATTGACAGGCATCTGCTTTCTAAAAATAAAACTTGACCCAATGCTGTCGAACATATTTTCAACATGTCTTACAAGTAACAATTCGTGGTTTCCTTCATTATATAAATTAAACAATAGTCTGTATATTTTTTATGATAACTTTTCAGTAGATATTAATCTCCTCCAAAAACAAAGCATTATCATTTTAATGCCTATGTCTAACGGATATCTTCTCAATTCACCGTACACTAAAAAAATGGATTCTTTTCAAAAATTGAAGGTGTACTTTCTCAATGTTGTTATTTTTTCCAATGCCCAATATTTCACATCCATATAGTAAAATCGGTGTTACCAATGAATCGAAAATCTTTAATTGAAGGTCTATTTGTAGTCGAAGGTTTATAATTTTGCAATAGACAGCATATAACGCCTTTTGGGATTGTTCAACTAATTTCTTTTTACAATGTTAACACTACTTGTATAATGAAATAAACTCCCAAATATAAATAATCATCTGTGTAATCTAAATCAATTCCATCTAATTTAAGCTTTACCTCTGGTATGTATTTACGCTTCGAAGAAATGACAACTTTAGTTTTACTTGTATTCACCTCCAGTTTCCAAATATTACAGTAGTTACTAAACTCATCTAACATTGATTCATTCCATCTAACGATTCAGAAAATGATAGGGTATCGTCTGCATATAAAATTAGGAATATTTTCATATAAATATCTAGTCGCTCATAGAACAGTGAATCTGCCATATCTAACGACGATACACCAGCAATTTCCAAGTACGATTCTAAATCATTTAGAAATACAGCAAACAAGAAAGGGTATCGGTTTTCTCCTTGTCTAATACCTATATTACATGAAAACAAATCTGAGTAACTACCATCTTTATGCACACACGATTTTATTGTACAGGTATACGTAGATACTGTCACTTTCCACACCTTTTTTCATAAAAAAAAATCGACCATTAAAAATATAACTTTCTTAAATTAAACATATGTGTGCAATTAATTTTAATAAATAAAATATGGCTTTATCTTAGAATATTCATATTCAAATTGGAGCCAATGAAAAGTTCAATTTCTAAGCAAATTTCAAATTCAATAATTTTCACATTTGGCTCATGGACTATTTACATAATAAATTTAGTTGTATTAATACATAATATTGCTTAATTATTCAAAGAAAATAAAATATTAATAACATATTTCCTTATTTTAATTTGTAATAGAACAGACGAACCGGGGAAATATAGATACTGATACCTGATGATTTACATGTGCTTAACAAAATGGTTTCGTTTAATCCATTTTAATGTTGACATTCGTTTTTTCTGCGTTTCTTGAAATGGTGAGTTTGGCAACGGACTTTTTGGGTTGCAAATATGTCATAAAATGGACACGTGATAGGAAAGGAATTCGTATGTGTGTTTAGAACTATTTTCACGGAATACCTCAATATATAGTATATTTGTTGGGTTGTTTTTTTTTAGAAATATTCCTAGATAAGCAAAATTCGCAAACACCGACATTTTCAACATGTACATATATTATTTTTTGTATTAAAAATATTTCGGGTGAGTTATTATCGTTCTGAAAAAGGATAGGATTGTACAGTAACAGGAAAGGGCGAATGTCCCGATGGTTTTCAAGTTCGTGTGACATGACCCACAGTGCACGTTATCGATTGAAGACCTATAATTTTTATGATTTTGTGTAAAAAATTATCAGTCAGAAAGACAAATAATATGGCAGTGCATACGGAAGCATGACAACTCGTACACAACATGGGAATGAGTAAACAAACTAGGACATTCAGTTGTTCTTATTCAAATATTTCGAGCCAAGCAAACATAATAATGTGAATATTGACTGCGCCACTCGCGCTTTCGTAAAGAGAATCGAGTGATGTGTATTATCGTAGGACAGCCAGGCATCTAGATGGCGGCTTTAATGACTATCGATGTCAGTAACCAGGTGCAGATTCAA
The DNA here is from genome assembly GCA_002080005.1 of Gigantidas platifrons. Classification (NCBI taxonomy): domain Eukaryota; kingdom Metazoa; phylum Mollusca; class Bivalvia; order Mytilida; family Modiolidae; genus Gigantidas; species Gigantidas platifrons. The sequence goes on from MJUT01048567.1 coordinate 91,412, forward strand.
AAATGATAGACTCTTTACAATGGGAGAATTTACAAATCAGGAGTACAAATGCAAGACCAACACTGCTATATAAGATTAATTAGGGGCTATTAGAAGTTCCACCAGATTTTAAAACTCACTCGGTCAGGCAGGCGTACTTTGGTGGAGAAGGCACATAAATTTAGGCTAATTTCTTCAAATAAACACTTATACAAACATGCTTTGCTCCTAATATTTCTGATAGGAACAAATTGCCAGAAACAATAGCTCTATCACTAAACATTGAATCCTTAAAAGTGGAATCTCCCTTGAAAAGTAATCGCTGAATGACAATAACTAATTATAGCTAATAAGGAAACAAGAACGATCTCCTATTGTACATTATACTGCTTAAAACATCTATGTTAATCAGTCTATTAGCTGTCAACTTGATTGTTTTGATAAATTGGTAAAACTCATATATCATTGTACGAAACTGAGATCTGCAAATTTGAAATTTTCCATACTGTATAATTTACGAAGAGATTTGTCGTTATCCTTAAGATATAGACATAAAACTTTGAAATATATTTGTACTGGGTGAAATTGATTACTGGAAAGGATATTACATTATCTACTATTTCTTATATGAATAATATCAAAAGCCACCCTCGACTCAACTGGGAGTAGTAAAACAATTTATTGCATATCAGAATGAAAATCATACATTTAATTGGCTGAACACTCTCCACGTGACCTTCACTATTCCGCGATGTAGACTGGAATGCTGATATAGACGGATATGTGTTTGTTAACGTTTTAATAAATTACAGTGTCACTTATAATCTCATTTTATTTCTCATTATAAGTTGAACACCATTCAAACAATTGTTGTAGTCAATTCAAATTAGGTAATAACGAAGGTGACAACGCCTAGGGTAACCTTCAATGATCATGATTAAAAATTTCTATGCATTTATATTGTATGTGTCAGATTCTGGTCTTCACATGGTGATCAGTTTTATTGGTGCTTTACGCCACTTTCAACACTATGTCATTTATAACTGATAACATGGTGACCAGTTTTATTGGTGAATAACACCACTTTTAACAATATGTCAGTTATAACTCATAACATTGTCACCAGTTTTATTGGTGTTTGACGCCACTTTCAACAATATGTCAGTAATAACGGATAACACGGTGACCAGTTTTATCGGTGCTTGACGCCACTTTCAATAATACGTCAGTTAGATCGTACAACATGCTGACCAGTTTTATTTGTGTTTAACACCACTTTCAAAAAATATCAGTTATAACGTACAACCTGGTGACCAGTTGTATTGGTGTTTAACGCCACTTTCAAAAATATGTCAGTTAAAACGGATAACATGGTGACCAGTTTTATTGGTATTTAATGCCACTTTCAACAATATGTCAACTATAATGTATAACATGGTGAACATTTTTATTGGTGTTTAATGCCTCTTTCAACAATGTGTCAGGCATAAGGTATAACATGGTGACCACTTTTATTTGTGTTTAGCACCACTTTCTATAATATGTCAGTTATAACAGATAACGTGGTGACCAGTTTTATTGGTGTTTAAGGCCACTTTTAACAATATGTCATTTATAACGGATAACATGATGGCGACTTTTATTGGTGTTTAGTGCCACTTTCAAAAATATGTCAGTTATAATGTAGAACATGGTGACCAGTTTTATTGGTGTTTAACGTCACTTTCAACAATATGCCAGTTATAATATATAACCTGGTGGCCAGTTTTATTGGTGTTTAACACCACTTTCAGCAGTATGTCAGTTATAACGTAGAACATGGTGACCAGATTTATTGGTGTTTAATGCCACATTCAACGATATGTCTGCTAAAACGGATAACGAGGTGACCAGTTTTATTGGTATTTAATGCCACTTTCAACAATATGTCAGTTATAACATATAATATGGTGACCAGTTTTATTGGTATTTAATGTCACTTTTAACAATATGTCAGTTATAACGTATAATCTGGTGACCAGTTTTATTGGTGTTTAGCACCACTTTCAGCAATATATCAGTTACAACGTAGGACATGGTGACCAGTTTTATTGGTGTTTATTGCTACTTTCAACAATATGTCAGTTAAAATGTATGGCATGGTGACCAGTTTTATTGGTGTTTAATGCTACTTTCAACAATGTATCAGTTATAGCGTATGATGGACAGTTTTTTTGTGCTTAACGCCACTTTCAACACTATGTCAGCTATAATGTACAATCTGGTGACCAGTTTTATTGGTATTTAATGCCACTTTCAACAATATGTCAGGAATGAGATATAACATGGTAACCACTTGTATTGGTGTTTAGCACAACTTTCTATAATATGTCAATTATAACATAAAACCTGGTGACCAGTTTTATTGGTCTTTAATGCCACTTCCAACAATATGTCAGTTATAATGTATAACATGGTGACCAGTTTTATTGGTGTTTAACGCCACTTTCAATAATAGGTCAGTTAAAATGGATAACGTGGTGACCAGTTTTGATCAATGATTGGAACCTTGATATTCTAAAACTGATTAAAACTTTCAATGTTATTGAATATCTGAGATGTTTTTATTTTTAAAATAATGTAGCTAGAAAAACAACTTGTTCTGTTAAAATATATAATTATACTTTTTAGTTCACTTGAGCCAGAGGCTCGGTTGAACATTTGTCTTCAAAAGGTGTCCGGCATCATTGTTTGTCTGTTCTACCCTCAGTATTACGTTAACGTTTCACATTTTAAGTTAATAAAATATAAGAGACAAATTTATAAGAGGTATTTTTTTTTTACACTGGCATTAGTGATGTATTTAAATAAATGGGAATGTTTGCTACTGTACTAAGATAAACTGTGAATAATTATTTAATTTTTAAAGTGTATTGATGATCACAAATCAAAGAAAATACAAATCAAAACAAAAATATGCACCTTGTCTGAAATGGTGTATTAATAACAACACCAGAAGTAGGATGTGACATGTTTAATAGTTTGTTTTTCTTTGTAAGAGGCAACAAAATATTAGAAAACGATATAAGAGAAATAAAAGTCAAGGAACATCATCCTGACAGAACTATGGCAATTACTGAACATTCGGAACATTGAAGATTCTGATTACTGATTCCTCGGACGCATGAACTAGTCTTTGTATCATTGAACCTTCGGACCACTAAACCTTTGAATATCTGACAACTTGGACACTCAAACTAAGAACCGGTGAACCTTCATTTTATTTAGCTTTTGGACAGTTCAACCTTCGGCACATTCAACTTGCGGATTCCTGAACCTATCAAACCCATGAAAATTCTGAATAAAAATTAAATGTAATGAATAATCATATTTAATAGTGATCTTTCGGAACAAAAACTACCTGTTCCTATTATCACTAAAGTTGTGATCATACAAGTTATCTTTATTATCGAATGTATCTATCCTATTAGATATCGTAGTAGTATCATATTCGTCTTCAGATTGACCGACACGACCGTATATATTTCCTGTAGCCCCAGGTGATGTTGTGTGGTTGCGTAATACGTCACCAAGATCGTTATATACGTCACCGTTAATGTTATTCGGGATATTATTCAAACAGGTACCATCAACGTCAGTATAATTCAACTTTATATTATTTTGTTCAATGTCTGCGTATTTGCCTGTTGAATAATGGACACACTGCTGGTATGGATTATCAGGAGGTTTAACATTTAGACCTCTCCTAAGAACAAAACGAAAACAAGTATTCATTACATCCAGTAACACGGTCCCCCAATACGTCGGTTTCGGGATACTGGTATTCAGATAATACCGTCATGTGACTCCATCACCACGTGACTAAAATCTAGGCATCTGTAGTTCAAAATGGCCTGTGGTCTTTCAACTTTGTCGGAAATGGGATAAATGTTACATATTTTTCCAGATTGGGTTTCTTCCTGCTGTCAGATGTATACCCCGGAACCACGCACCAATATTTACTGGATGATTTTTGAGATCGTTTTCCTCGATCCATTTCTACCTGCAGTGTCTACTGCTAAAAATGCCTAGATTTTTTATGAAGTCACGTGATCGGTGGTACGAATTCTTCCTCCAAGTCAGGAGAACGTCTTATCACGGAATCGTCGTATCGTTCATGCATATTTGCAGAGATTGCAATATTTCTATATGATATATCATAATGCTCTAACTATGGGTCACATTTTGGACAAATGTATGTTCCTTTTTTTCTATTTATATTCTTCTAATAAATTACGTAATATTTAGGCAGTTTTCTTTCACTAATGTGATGTCCACCATGATTGTCAAATACAAACGTGTGTGTTACTATACATGCATCAAGCAACCAGTGTCTGGGTTGTTCGAATGTTTGTAATTCTACAAATCTTTGTATTTTGATCATTTGTTTTGTAGTGTTTGGATAGTACATTTGAAGATAATTGTTTGTATATTTTGAAATAGAGTAGACTCATACCTAGAACAAAAACCTGGTTAATGATCAGAACATGATGTTCGTGTCGTTTAATAGTAAGCACGAACTGCTAATTAGTACGGAACACATGAGTTCACCCCCGGATTTTAGTGGGGTTCGTGTTGCTAGATCTTTAATTTTTTGTGTAATGTTTTATTGATCGTTGTTTGTCCCTTGTCCCATTGTATTGTATTCTTCAATTTACGGACACCGATTATCTCTTTGGTAGTGTAACGTGCCGAGCGGAGAGGCTTACAATATCTTTGAGTGGCTAATTGATTCGTACCAGTTTCCTGGGATTTGATAGCGAATAACTAGCTAGCTTGATGTATAAAACCTAATATGTCCTATTCTCTATTGTAGTTGTCAACAGTAAACCTAGCAAGAAAATATCACGTATCCTATTACTAGATCAACCTGTGCGTCAGTCCTGTGCGTTGACGCACGCCACTATAGCTAATTCAACTTGTGCGTCAGTCCTGTGCGTTTACGCACGCCACTATAGTTAATTCCACCTGTGCGTTTTTCAGCACTTGTGCGTCAGTCCTGTGCGTCTACGCACGCCACTATAGCTACTTCGACCTCTGCGTAAAGCTGCTTAATCAAGTAACCAAGAGCGATTAATAGTATTGCTTAGGCTATTGACCAAACATGTTGCTCGACAGAGCAACGCAAAGTGACCAGACACGCTACGACAAGCGTTTATATACCCTATTTTGGACTATACCATTTTATACAGACGATTCCAAAAGTCTGCATCATCAAAACGATTTTATATAACCCAATTATAACCATAAAGCGTGTAAAGGACCAGACTATTTCCGTGTATTATTTCATATCCCAACCCGTTTATGACTCTGTTAGTTATCGTAGTAATTATAAACAATAAAAATATAAACTATTTGTATGCTTAAAATGCTATATTTAACCAACCACTTGATAAATAAGAATGGTCTACTGTTTCGGAAATTGTAAATTAATTATTTGCATGCCAACTGTGTATTTTAAACAATTAAAACAATGTAGATAAACAGGGGAATTCGTGGAAGTGGGGAAAGAAACCATACGATCAAGTGCGTAATTTATTACCTATATATATAGCCTTATTTATTTTTTTAGAATTTGTATACGCATTTAAAATACGTATTAACTAATTTTGTCACAATACCCACGCCTCCAAGAAATGCGTCCTCGCATTTACCTACTCTTCCAGCTTCAACTGAATGCATCGATTCGTGTGGCCATTTTTCAGACCCAAACTCTATCAACATGCAAAGCAGAGGTTTTGTCATCAGCTGGACATATCCCACAAAGAAAGGCATCGATGCCTATCAATGCTAAGTGCCGAACGCCATCGGTCACTAGTCTAACATGTTCTAACCCCTGGTTGGTCAGAACTTCAGCTCAGCTCGTAGACATTTAGTCTACCACCATGTCCAGAGTTCCATCAGTTTCTACTACGAAGATAAATTCGTAACTACGTGTAATGTGACATTCTACCTAAACAAAACTTCCACAGACTTTCCTATTCCCTAACATATTCTTATAACCCTATAACTGAGCAACTGTAACAGAAATTTACTACAACAATTAACAAATTTAACCACCTATTAATCATAGAAAATAATTTTAACTGCCACTGGAAAAGATATATAAAATGTCAAAAACCGGTAAGAAGTAATTTTGCCTAAGTAGCGGCTTCATAATGATGCCTACTCTTAGCGAACACAGCTCCGAAGAGACTGCTGCTACTGAAGGGATCTTTAACGTGCACAGGCGTGGCGCTCACTGAACACGGGACCTCGGATTTAACGTCCCCATCCGACGGACACATAAAAATATATATACAGGACAAAAGACGTCTTCATAACATTTTATTGGTGTATGAGTACTTCACATACACGAATCAAAAAGAGAAAGAAAAAAAAAACATAGAACATAACAATAACTAAAGATGTCATGTCTCACTTTAACATTCAAACCATTATTCTGCAATATAAAATAGAACACGCTGAATTATTTACAACGACCTAATGTCAACTTAATATACAGCATTATTTTCACAAACATAGTCATCGTATCTAACTGGACGTTTTCCGATCCGCTTTGGGCGTCGTGACTCTTGAACTAAATCATCTACTTCTTCGAGGTTTTCAGACTCTAAATCATCGACTACCTTATCTAGTTCATCTTCAACCGATGTTTCGACATCATTTTCTCCGCTGAGATTTTGGACCATTTTTCTCCGCAATCTATCACAATGAATAATCTGCCGTTGCCCATCCCTTCCACAGTTGACTTCATTCAGTACTTCTGACAATTTTCGTGTAATTTGGAATGGTCCTCTCCAAAACGACGTGAATTTTGGAGTGCATCCGACCTTCTTTTGCGGAAAGTATACATAAACAAGATCGGTAGGTCTGAATTGCTGCCATGACATCTTGTGATCATGGTATGTCTTCTGGCGTACTATAGCATTTTCAGAATGCTTCCTGACCATGCAATGGGCAATTTCTAATCGTTCTTTTAACTCCCATACCCACATGTTTGATGGTATTTGTTTTATGCTTGATGGCATCTCATAAATTAAGTCCAGAGGTGTTGATGTTTCTCTTCCAAGCATCAACATATTTGGACTAAAACCTGTTGTTTCATGCTCAGACGCACGATATGCCATCATCACATATGGTAAATGTTTGTCCCAGTCCCTATGACTTTCCTGAACATAGGCACTTAGCATCTTCTCCAAAGTCCCATTAAATCGCTCTACCATTCCATCTGACTGAGGATGATAAGCCGTAGTTCTCGTTTTGGTGATGTGTAACAATTTACACATTTCCTGGAACAGTCTACTCTCATACTGTTTTCCTTGATCCGAGTGGATGACTTGAGGGACTCCAAACCTGGCTATGACTTCTTCCACAATTATACTAGCAACGGTTTCAGCTTCCATATTTCGCATTGGAAAGGCCTCTGTCCATTTGGTGAAATAATCTGAAACAACCAATATATACTTGTTGCCATTTTCAGTTTCAGGTAGTTCACCTAGAATGTCTGTTGCTATTCTCTCCATTGGTACACCAGATCTAACTACTTGCATGGGAGATCGGTTTTTCTGTGCTAAACGTTTTCGTTTCCAACAAGGATCACAACCTGCTATATAACTACGGACGTCATTCCGAAGCCCAGGCCAATAATATTTTTGACGTATCTTGCTTAAAGTCTTCTTGATACCAAGGTGACCAGAAGACCTAATGTCATGACAATAGAATAAAACTTTTCGCC
>MJUT01048576.1:18668-30348 GCA_002080005.1 Gigantidas platifrons
TACAGTAAAACCATGGTGAACTAAATCTTAGATGATACAGTAAAACCATGGTGAACTAAATCTTAGATGGTACAATAAAACTATGGTGAACTAAATCTTAGATCGTACAGGAGTTAGGGTTAGAATCTTTCATACCACTTTCAACAATATTTCAGTTATATTGAGGCGATCAGTTTTATTGGTGGAGGAAACCAGAGGCCCAGAGAAAACTACCGATCTGCCGTAAGTCACTGACAAACTTTATCACATAATGTTGTATCGAGTACACTTTGCCATCAGCGGGTTTTCGAACTCATAACTTTAGTGGTGATAGGCACTGATTGCATAGGTAGTTGTAAATTCAACTACCATACGATCACAAATTTGATGAAAACTACTGATATATTTACATTACATTGATCAGAAAGCAACCACAACATATGTCATTAGAAATTCAGGTCCTAACTTGTGACCAAAAAAATGTTTCAGGGATAAACCAGGATTTCTCTTGATTATTGGATCTCCTTGACAGCATTACAGATATATACAAACAATAAAAACCCTACGCATATTCAACATAAGCATGGACAGTAAAATTACAAGATCAATGAATGCTCATAGTTTGCATAAACAATATTTTATTGAGAAAAGTAGTCATATACATAATATATAAACATACAATCAGAGGATTTGAAAACAAATGATTTAACCCTTGTACAAATTCTTTCTTCATAGTTAACTGAGTACTAGCTAGGAAGGTAAAGACCATTATTCTTTGGACAATAAAAATATCATAATTGATATTTCTAACAGCTTTAATATCAATTTAGTCATAAACATCTGAAAAAATTATTGATCTTCGTTCATTACAGTTAGTTTTACTGCCCTAATTATGACATTAGATTATCTTTATTTTACAGTGCAGTGAGTTTACTAAATACACTCCAGGAAATATATCATGGAGTGTGTCTTCAGACTGTTCTACACAAAATATTACTAAGAGTTTTACATTTCTTGGAGGAAAATCATATCGACTTGTAATGTTGCAGAGTAATGGGAGTTTAAATCTAGTGCAAGTAAGTTGTGATTTATAGAAAAGGGAAGATCTCAAAGGTTATGGTGTTTTTTTAGAAAAGGGAAGATCTCAAAAGTTATGATGTTTTGTAGAAAAGGGAAGATCTCAAAAGTTATGGTGTTTTATAGAAAAGGGAAGATCTCAAAAGTTATGGTGTTTTGTAGAAAAGGGAAAATCTCCAAAGTTATTGTGTTTTATAGAAAAGCGAAGATCTCAAAAGTTATGGTGTATTGTAGAAAAGGGAAGATCTCAAAAGTTATGGTGATTTATAGAAAAGTTAAGATCTCAAAAGTTATGGTGATTTGTAGAAAAGGGAAGATCTCAAAGGTTATGGTGTTTTGTAGAAAAGGGAAGATCTCAAAAGTTATGGTGTTTTATAGAAAAGGGAAGATCTCAAAAGTTATGGTGTTTTGTAGAAAAGGGAAGATCTCAAAAGTTATGGTGTTTTGTAGAAAAGGGAAGATCTCAAAAGTTATGGTGTTTTGTAGAAAAGGGAATATCTCAATTATAGTAAAACGTGCCTTTGTGACTTTCTCCATGTAATAAATATATACTATTGTTGATTTGTTTTGGGAGAATAGATTTATCTGAGCAATGTCACAAATTTTTGTTAAAAAGTTACTAAATAATGATAAAAATCTAAGGAATTCTTGTGAAAAGTAAAATTGTATAAATTCCTGTTAAAAGTTTTGGCAATTTTTGTGATGGTCATGTCCAAAGACAGGACTTAATTTCAATCGGCTTATATCATTGTCTACTTTTTGTGTTTTGAAGTTTATGGTGAGCTGGACTAGTGATGTGTGATGTTGAGTTAACTTTTAAAGATTAACACTTATTTTCATTCTTTCAGATGGAAGGTAACAGAAAAAAATCAAAGGATGGAGGTTCTCTGTTGAGGTAAGACTTTAAACACTGATCTTAAGCTATCACAAAGTATTTAACTTATAATTATTGATAGTATATGTACTCTTGCATTCCGAATATTGATAATAAAAAAAAAATCAAAAGTAACAGGAGAACACAGTAATTCACATGACTGAATTGCTGTCGTTTTTGGTAATAAGATAATTATAAACAAAGGAACTTTTTTGTTGTCGGACACTCAAATTGATATTTTTGACTTTGGTTTTGTGACATCACCGTAAAATAAACGTTTTTAGTTCACTGGGTGAAATAGAAGTTTTTATTTCACTGGGTGAAATAGTAGTTTTTATTTCACTTGGAAATCTCAGTTTTTCATGGTCATCTATGTAGTAATATACACACAGTAAAACCTGTATTAAGAGGTCACTTTTGGGACAAAGAAAAAGTGGCCTTATACGATAGGTGACCTCTTAAAAGAGGTTCAATTCATATGAAATTTTCAATGACATGACTAGAAAATGGTGAACTTTTAATTTAGGTGACTTCTTCGTGCCTTTTTAGGATGAAGTTTCATGTCTGGGTTGAATTATATAATAGAAAAAGAACCTATACAATTATCTGTTCTACGGAAGTTGTGTGTCTAGATTTTCTATAGAGAAAATGTACCTTACATTTATCCATCTTTTACTAGTTTAACCCAGCCACTTATTATTGAAGTGCCTGTACCAAGCCAGAGAAGTGAGCAGTCATGTATTTGTGTGTCAATGGGTAACAATTTTTCCTGTTTCTACAATTTTTCTATTGGATTTTGCAACTATTACTAAAATATTCATGTGAAATGTGGGATAACTGTAGTTCTGTTGAAGTAGATCTTTAACCGCTTTGAATTCAAGGAAAGAATAAAAAGTGTGAAACTGGTACCAAATCTTAATACTGGTACCAGAACTGTGAAAACAGTGTAGAAAAGTTTCATTTCATTTCATCATACAATTGAGCTAACTTGATATTTTTTTTCAGTATTATAAATACAGAAGAAAATATAGAAAGTGTGAAACTGGTACCAAGCAGTTATACTGGTACCATAACAGAGAAGACAGGGACAACATTTCCATCCAATAATAATACTTACATGCCACTAGAACCAGGAGGGTAAGAATTTGATCCATATAAAAATTATATCTAGAATAGGATGAGTGAGTGAGTATTTATTGTTTTACACCAAGTGAGCAAATTGTCAGCTTTTTCATGGCAAGAACAAGTTACATTTTGATGAGATATATAGAATCTAACACCAGCAAAAGTGCAAGACAGGGAAATCTTACCCGAGGGTGTCGGAGATTTCCCTGTCTTGCACTTTTTGCCGGTGTTTGATTTTATTTCTCACTTTTATCAGCTGTTACCTAATTGTTTTGTTTACATTCCAGATCGAGCGTTTTCCCGCAAATTTTGTTTCCATTGCTGAAGTAAATGTTCAATTTATTCATATGCATCCGTGTCTTGGCAGTATTTTAAATGTATTTCATAATAAAATACAATGTATTTAATAAATATATGATAAATGTAACTCAACACTACACCTGTGGCTGTGAAAAAATATTTGAATTTGGTCAAAGGGAGGTAACGTTAGTTACTAAAAAGGGAGAGCACTCTATTATTTACTCAAAGTAAACAAACATTGTGTATACACCGTGAAACATGAAAGGTGCACGATAGTTAAATTATTAGCTAGCAGAATAGTATACATACATTAATTTAAAAATATTTATGTAATAGAATCGTGGTTAAATGAAAGTAATTCAAATCTTGATTGAAATTGCTGAAGCGAAGTAAAGATTTTACCGGAAAAAGTCGTGTGTGAGCTGTCTTGTACCGGAGGGTACAAGACAAGGAAATCTCACACCGGCAAAACCAGGAACTGCTCTATCTCAAAAGTGAGAAAATGATGATGTGTGCTTCGTACAAGACCAACACACTGAAGCAACAATCAGTGTGTAGATATATCACTCCACTTGGACACATTATGCTGATTCTGAACCAGCAAGTCTTTGCTCTAACTTCTTAATACTGCATGCTTAGTGAAGAAGCATCAAATACCAATTTTGCAGTCTTTGGTTTCACCGAATGGGGCTCAAACCCACGATCTATCACACTCGAGATAAACATGCTAACCATTACACCACTGATGCAGTTTTTATGAGATGAAAATGATGATAACTACTATCTGACTGAAACACTAGTCCCTAAGTAGACTTCTACTCTCGTTCCATTCTGACACATTATTTAGACTTCAAGCCATCTAGACTTTGCTCTTACTCCTTATCAATGTGTGCTCAGCAGAGAAGCATATTATCTTTGACCGAGACTCAAAACCATGATCTTCCATAATGAGGACAAACATGTTTATTATAACACCACCTTGGCAGGCTATTCTCTTTTCTGGAGTGACATCACATTATGTAATTGACCAATCAATGATTAGCATTTGTGATATGAAGAAAATAGTAGTAGGTGAAGCCTAGCAAAATCCTTGGGATTCTACATAGACTTCAATGTTAATTAATTATTTGATATCTAATCAACAGAAGTTAATTATAGTAATTAAATTCACTTCTGCTCCTTGCTAACACTGAATCAGCAGATATCTGCCTTGATTTTCTTCATATCACAATTTTATTTTATTTTCAAAATTCAAATTTTCAATTCAAATAGAGGTAAAATTCACAGGATACCTGCTGGTTTCATGTCCTTGAATTATAAAAGGCCAGGATGTCCAGATAAGATAGCATACACAACATTTCACCTGTCTTATGTGACCCTATTTTAATCTTCCCTTGTAAGGTCACATAAGACAGGTCTGACTATTTCATTTCTTTATTTATATGAAATTTTCATATGAGTAAATTTTAGTTTTTGTTGTAAAATGTTTCAATATTTTTAGATATAAAGTATACACCTTAGAAAAGGGGGATAACAATAAAACAGATTGGGAGAGTTTGTCAGATGTCAGTCTTGGTATTGGTGGAATCTACTCATTGGTGCTATATAATGATAAAAATCAAGTGAGTTGATTAAGAAATAATTCTTGAGAGCCATATGTAACTTTTACATGGGTAACATTATATTCGTAAAAAATTTATCTCGAGGGATAGCAAGGGATAAAATGCAACTAAAATATTTGTTTCGTATTTTAAAGCATTATGCAAACTATGGCTTCGATGAATTATTTTGATTCTAATAGAAAAAAATCTATAACAATACCCACTAATCTTCATGTTTACAGTTTTGTTTTCTACACAGATAAATAGACTGTGTTGAAATTAAGTTACTGAAAGTTTCCAATTTGATGGCATTTTTGATTTTAGCTACAAGTATAATACTAAAAAAAAATCATAAAATAAATCAGTAACCAGCTTGTATCAGTGTCACTAGCATTCCTTGGAAATTATGTCACAGGAAGACGTCAAATTACAAAAGTCAATCTTTTGTATTTTTTCTCGAAAAAAATGAGTGTGTAAAGAAACAAAGCAAATTTTTAATGTTTGTATGCTCCAAGGTCCTATATAAATATATAAAGTCACATAAGAATGATTGTCGTTAATCTGTCAGACAATATACGCATGTGTGAATTAAAATATATCAGGAGTTTTATCACAGAGGTACAAATGATGGAATGTAGACAACTGGTTAAAACTGTATCACAAGTTAAAATGGCCTTGTTCTTTCAGTTGATGATCAAGTGCTGTAATTGTCTATATCACATTGTATATAAATTTAATTGACAGAAACAGAAATCACATAATCCTGTAATTTTTTAACCCTAGTTAAAAAAATAATTAAATGAAAACAATACCATATAAGGGTTTTCTGAAAGAAAATTATTAATTTTATGAAAAGAAATTTTAAACAGTGATGGTTAACAATTCCACCGATATCAACAAAAACGAACAACTACCCCTCTCCTCTGATCATTGAACTGTAAAAAAAGACCACAATCTATGCCGATTGAAATCCAGGTCCTGGCTTGGGACAGGCACAAAAATGTGGCAGGGGTTAAATCTTTTGTATTTACTAATATTTGATTATTAAAATTCATTATTTTTGTTGACATTACTTAATTATTGTCATCAGTTTTGTGTCATGCACCACTTTTTGCTCAGAAAACAATTTGACCAACATAGTTGAATAGAAAACACAAGAACAAATATAAGTGGTTTAATACTATCAGTTATTGAAATGACTTTTAGTGAGGTGAGTAATATACATCAGTGTGTACTATGCACAACCAAATACGGTATATATCTTTATTTTTCATTCTTTTTTTCTTCAGAATAAAATGAAGTTATTTACGACAATAGAAGAGAACATGATATCTATGTTTGTGATGGTTCCTCAGTATATAGTAATAACAGTAGGAGAAATACTCTTCTCAATAACAGGTCTTTCCTTTGGATATTCTCAGGTAAATTCTATATTAGTATTTCGTCCAATCAATTATTTTCATCTTGTCCACCCTCCATACATGTGACAGGGCAGAAGATTTTTTTTTTTAGCTCCCATGACCTAAAGGACCTTGTAAGGTATTGTTATCACTATGTGTCCATCATCATCATCTGTTGTCATCATCCACATCGTCGTCCATAAACTTTACATTTTATTCATCTTCTCTGAAACCACTGGTCCAATTGGAACCAAACTTTGAAGTATGTTCATTGAATGGACCTCTAACAAAAACTCAGAAATCCACTAATGAAGCAAGAAGCCCCAAGGTATTAGAAAGCAGACCTGATTTTCGTCTGCTTTAAAGTGGAATTCGGCTTTTTTCTCTCTCCGGATTTTACCGTTTTACCGTTACGATTCCTTTTTTATAGTATATTCAATACTTCCGATTTTGCCGATTTCCACTTTTTTGTTGTCCTCGTAAAATCAGGTCTGAGAAAGGGTGTTTTCTACTGGAAGGAATAAATAAACAGAAATTTTCATTGAACTCAAAACATGCATAAATTATTTTTAGATGGTACCTTTCAAAATGTTATAGTAAAACAAACCATGAAAGCATATTCATTGGGAGTGGGCTGAAAACTGACAACCCACTCTCCCAAAACATCAAGAACAATTATGGTGGCAGTGTTTTCATAAATGTGGATGTAGCTGAGAAAAAATCTAAAAATATAATTTCTATAGGCCTGACAGTCCCCCTTTTATAATACCACCCTTTCTGCAATGAAAAAATGCCATTATAAAAATAGTGACCTCTTTTGAGGGGGGTAATTTAGTAATATTTTACTATCTCAGTGTATCTGAAATCAAGCCTGATAAGAGAGATGGCCTTTGATGGGGAGTGGCCTTATAAGAGGGGAGCCTACTGTATCTACACTTTCTCTTTTTTCAGGCACCAAAATCAATGAAGTCTTTTATACAGGCAGCCTTTTTATTAAATACAGCATTTGGAAATCTTCTTGTGGCCATTATATCAGAAATCAGATTATTTTCTAACCAAGTAAGTGTCGAGTAATTTGTTAGTTTGAAATATTCTTATATGTGTGGTTTTTTTTCTCATTTCAATATGACCGCATTGCTGATGTAATGGTTAGCGTGCTCGTCTCGAGTGCGGTAGATCATAGGTTTGAGCCCTGTTCAGGTCAAATTGAATACTATAAAATTGGAATTTGCTGCTTTTGCACTAAGCACGCAGCTTTAAGGAGTAAGAGCAAAGACCGGTTGGCTCGGAAATCAGGATGATGTGTCCAAGTTGAGTGATATATCTACTGCGGACTAGCACTATAAAAATCCAGCTAGGCTTGATGGTCTAGTACAAAGCGGACCTCATCATCATTCCATCGAATGTAACTTGTTCTCGGCATGATATGTCTGAAAAATTATTTATTTGGAATTCAGCACCAAACACTCAATTACAGACTCCAACTAAAAATATGAAGATGTATAATAGCAAAACATGAAAATGAAAACTGTAAATTAGTAAACTTTTGCGACATTTGTATTAATGTGAAAAATGAGAGTGGACGAAGATAGTATTAATTAAATCATTCATTTTGAAATAATCTTTTTAGCAGAAATGTTTGTATTAGAAATTAATGATGATTAGTAAATTTTGCTTTTGAAGATTGCACACAATAATATCTAATAAATTAATTTTAGAGTCACATGTCATTTTATATGTGTTTTGATTGGTTTAAAAAGTTGAGGTTATTTGTATATGTACTGAATCTGAAAATAGACGTCGTTCTCAAGGCGTTGCATGCCATTGTCATCCGGTGATTTTCTTTAAATGAGGCACCTTTGGGGTTATTTAAATTTATTTCCAATTATTTGCCTTATTTTAAAAAAATGAATATATTTTTCAATATCATAGCAAAAAAAGTTGAATTAATTTATAAGGATTGATCGAAATTATTTGTTTGGTTCATTCGAAATAACCTCAATCAGGTTGTACACACCCATGCGTAACCCAGCTATGCAATCAGGTTGTACACACCCTTGCGTAACACGCTATGCAATCGGGTTGTACACACCCTTGTGTAACACGCTATGCAATTAGGTTGTACACACCCTTGCGTAACACGCTATGCAATCAGGTTGTACACACCCTTGTGTAACACGCTATGCAATCAGGTTGTACACACCCTTGCGTAACATGCTATGCAATCAGGTTGTACACACCCTTGCGTAACACGCTATGCAATCAGGTTGTGCACACCCTTGCGTAACACACTATGCAATCAGGCTGTACACACCCTTGCGTAACACGCTATGCAATCAGGTTGTACACACCCTTGCATAACATGCTATGCAATCAGGTTGTACACACCCTTGCGTAACACGCTATGCAATCAGGTTGTACACACCCTTGCGTAACACGCTATGCAATCAGGTTGTACACACCCTTGCATAACCCAGCTATGCAATCAGGTTGTACACACCATTGCGTAACATGCTATGCAATCAGGTTGTACACACCCTTGCGTAACATGCTATGCAATCAGGTTGTACACACCCTTGCGTAACATGCTATGCAATCGGGTTGTACACACCCTTGCGTAACACGCTATGCAGGTTACACAGTGCAACCTGATTGAGGTTATTTCTTCATGAACTGAACAAAAATTGCAATCAATCCTTAATTATCAAGCAACAAGCATGATACAAACCTTATTATCGCTATTTTTCAAAGTGATGTTATATTGACGCCAGTGACGTCACCTTGACAAATCTTAAATAAGCATATTATCATTTATATGTTTTGCTCAAAATGGACTTCTCACTGCATCTCGCTTCTCATGCTTCACCTTTGATGTGAAATTACTTTGAGAAATCCATTCAACAATAGTATATATACCGTATAATGCTTTTATGTAACTTATGTTTTCTATTTTGTTTTGTAGGCAACAGAATTTTTCTTCTATGCAATAATCATGGTTATAGATATTATCATATTTATGATAATTGCATATTTTTATGAATATGTAAGCAGTTCAGAAACCACCACAGTTCATATAGATGATTCAGCTGGCCTCATTGACAACATAGAAATGGAGGACAACTTTAAAACAAAATGAAAATCGTTCCATTATTTTTTATTTTAATTTAGCTTGTTGATTAATCTATTACATTCCTTCTCGATTGTTAATATTTATTCCACAGAGCATTCTAGTGACAAAATTTCTATATTTTCTTAGTGAATAATTATTTTACTTTCTGTACAAAATGTTTAGTTTTTGTTCCATTTTGTAATAGTTTTTTTTTGTGATGAATTTTTTGTTGTCTGTTTCTGTGTACAAATGTTTAAGAAAAGAAGTAAAATGTCATTTGAAATGTACCAGTGAGAAAAATGGTAGAATAAGTGTCATCTCTTAATAGTAGTGATTATTTTAATGATATACACCCATTCTTAAAAATAAATAATCCCACACCCATTCTCAAATCTTTATGGGATTTTTGGCATTTTATGCAAGATTTTTTGCAAGTTTATGTAATTAATATGTCAATCGATGTATCTATATAATTTGAAATATACAGCAAATATTCAGTCAATCTGTGAAATAGATACTTTCTTAAATTCTTTCTGATAACTAGGAATAAGTATTAGAAGTGATGAGAGTCTAAAGGTTTAAAGTCTGTAAAGTTTGATCTCAATACATTAAGATTGTGATAGTCTTTGAAGATGGTCTATATTTAATACTGAACGATAATCTTCACATATTTTTTTCTCTCAAAATGCAGCTGAATAAATATATTTTCATGCAGTAATACTTTTGTTTTGTCAAACAGTGAGACAACGCTTGCATTTGCTGTTTATGTCACCTCTCAAACCCCCATTCATGGCGAGGTATACTCGATACAACATCATGTGATAAAGTTTGTCAGTGACTTGCGACGGGTCAATAATTTTCTTCGGGTACTCCGGTTTCCTCCACCAATAAAACTGACCTGTCGCGATATAGCTGAAATATTGTTGAAAGTGACGTTAAACGCCATAACCCTAACCCCTAACCTTACATGTATGTTTTGACTGTCACTAAGACCTTATAAAGGGGAGTAACTCCATTGTTTGCTTTCTTGAAGAAAAATTGAAGTATTTATCACTAAAATGTACTGAATGAGATTTTAATATGATTTTTTTATTTGTTATTGTTTATCTAATTTATTTTATGAGATTTGTTTTAAAATATATCATTTTTTTACATGCCAAAATATTTATTCATATTGAATTGTAAATTAACATTTATTCTGGAGCTAATTATAATCATGCACATAAATTATGCAAATCAGCAATGTTTACAGTGTCATAATTGTTGAAAAAAATAATAATGAAATCTTTTTAATGTAATGTTACATTAGCCAAATTTCCTTGAAATTTTAGGATAAAATGGTAGCCAATAATTTTGTGTACAGTGTTTAACCTTATCAAAATCAAAAGACAAAACTTAAGTCAGACTTGTTTAAACTACAGTGGACAAAAGTATTATCACAATTCCAATTTTCCAGATATATTTCATATAAAACTGCATTTTGTTAAAATCTTGAAGTCAAATCATGTCTGATTTTGAATTTTTTTTAGAATCGTGATAATACTTTTTTGATCACTTTCTGTATTTCGTTATACTATTGTACCTACTTAGCACAGTGTCAATGTCAAAATGATTGCCAAAAATGATTGTTTAACTAAGTTGTTTAAACTACTTCGGACATACAATGAAACCTGTTTAATTCAAACCTCCCTGGGACCTGCTTTTGTGTTCAGAATAGACAGGTGTTCAGTATTTACAGGTATTTGGTTTCTACAAATTAAATTAAGATTTCCTACATTGGGACTTTATTTTAAGTTCAGTTTTTACAGGATTTTGTTTTATTTGGGGTTTGGTTTAGACAGGTTTCACTGTAATACTATGTGTACCTACTTAACACTGTGTTAATGTCAAAATGGCCAAAACTTAACACTGTGTTAATGTCAAAATGGCAAAAACTTAACACTGTGTTAATGTCAAAATGGCCAAAACTTAACACTGTGTTAATGTCAAAATGCCCAAAACTTAACACTGTGTCAATGTCAAAATGCCCAAAACTTAACACTGTGTCAATGTCAAAATGGCCAAAGCTTAACACTGTGTTAATGTCAAAATGGCCAAAGCTTAACACTGTGTTAATATCAAAATGGCCAAAACTTAACACTGTGTTAATGTCAAAATGGCCAAAACTTAACACTGTGTCAATGTCAAAATGGCCAAAACTTAACACTGTGTTAAT
>MJUT01048576.1:48209-68627 GCA_002080005.1 Gigantidas platifrons
AACATGAGAGACTATCTAACATTAGACTTAGACACACATTGAAGTAAAGGAACATGAGAGACTATCTAACATTAGACTTAGACACACATTGAAGTAAATGAACATGAGAGACTATCTAACATTAGACTTAGACACACATTGAAGTAAATGAACATGAGAGACTATCTAACATTAGACTTAGACACACATTGAAGTAAAGGTAACATGAGAGACTATCTAACATTAGACTTAGACACACATTGAAGTAAAGGTAACAGTGCTTTAGTTGTTGTTCTGCATTTCACAGTCATGGTAGGGTCTTCAACAATAAGCAAGATTCATACCCTAAAATGACTTAAACAACCCCTAGCCTGCAATTTAGCGATACACTTTACTTCTATTGATAAACACTACATAGGACAAGGTGCAGTAAGGGCCGTTTTCAGCCCCCAATTTAACATGAAAAGAAATCATCCTCTGGGATATGTATGGGTTTTCATAAATAATCTTCAGTTATTCATATTTGATCATATGGATTAATTTCTTATTGAAAATAAGGATAAGCGAACTTTTTATAACGTTAAAATCATTCAATCTCTATAAACTTCGTGATTTTGATGACATTTTCACTAGATAATTTTTGTGTTAAGAAAAAATAAGGTTATAAGGATACAATATCCATAAAAAGTATAAAGATCTGAGTGGGGGCCAAAATCGGCCTTTACTGCACCTTGTCATAGGGTTCTAAAACAAAATCTAGAATTCACCTCATGTAATTCCTTTTCTGTAAACACACGTGGCAAGACTTTCATTCTGAGTGGCACTAGTAATATAACAAAAAGTGGGAATGCCAGAGCTGCTGCAGTTGACTTAATGATCAACAAACATACAAGAAGCACCACTTGTATTATGGTAAATAAATGCATCTTCATAGTTTTGACCTAAAAAATAAATAAATAAAATCTTATAAACATATATACTTATATAAAATGAGGCTCAAGGGCAGTCGTGGTTGTTATCATATGGTAGTTGGATCCTACTTTTGATTGAAGTGCCTGTACCAAGCCAGGAAAGTCAGCTGTCATGTCATGTTAGAGGGATCCATTTTCCCTCTTTCTACGATTTTTCTATTGGATTTTGGAACTGTTCCGACAGTGTGGTATTTTTTGTTTTTAATTTTATTATGAGATTGCATCGTTCCTGTTTTTTTGTGTGCCAGATATCCTTATCTTGTATCCCCTCTAAAAGACGAGCCACACACAAAGTTTCCAAACCTCTCAACATTACAAGCACTTCATAAAATATAAAACGATATATGAACACTTATTCTGATGGGGGATGGGTTATGGTGTTTAATGCCACTTTCAACAATATTTCAGTTATATCGTGGCCAGTAATACATCATGTTTTCATTGATGACTACTGCTGTTATTTATCTCTGTAAGATAACCTTGTCTTGTATTTTATACTGCTTGTTAAATATATTTGCTTTAGAAAAAAAGTGAAAGAGTGATTGTTGCTTAACACCAAGCAAGCAATTTTTGCGCTATATCATGGTATTAATAAAGTGATGAGATGATGATGATGATGTCTGCTTTGTACTAGACCAACATGTTCACTTAGATTTTAACCACAGGTAGACATGTTTTCCCACTCTTGACTCATTATCCTGACTCAAGATCTCCAACAAGTCTTTGCTTTTACTCCTTAGCAAATATCAATTTTCTAGTAATTGGTTGGACCCGACAGGAGATTGAACCAATGTTCATTCAAGGAGAACATTGTACCACTGAGGTCATTTTGAAAACAGTGAATGTTGTAAACACTGCAGATTGAATAAACATTTGAAGCCCCAGACATAGGACCCCATACATCCTGGGGTCTTTATTTGCAAAAGATTAAATCTGCACATTTTAATGATAATTAATACAATTTATAATTGCATTTCCAAATCAGGCTGTTACAAAAAAATCATGTTTCAAAAGTTTCCCCACTACAGCCTTTAATAGACCCTCCGGATCTTCATTTGTCCAAGCTTGAATATGTTTATCAAAATAATGATTTATGCCATTTATATTTGCATTTCAATACTGGTTCTTACTAATATATTTTTGTTTAAATTTTCCTCATTTGTCTATGTTAAACTTTGGATAAAAAAGTTTAATATACAGGTGCCCTTTAAGGCAGGTTTGACTGTATATTCCTCAGGAATTGGTTCGCTGGAGACAGTCAAAGATTCTATATTACCTTTAATTAAGTACAAATCTTACCCTGCGAACAAAGCCTCTGGATGGATGATGTTTAACAGGTATCAGTAACAGTTTCATTCGTTTAAACATTTGTACACCGCTCAGAGCAGTAATACCAAGATATAGAAATACGCCAAACATTACAGCCATGGGTACAGCCTTTAATACTGGTTCCCAGAACAATGAAATACCTAAAATAGATACCAGATATAAATTAAAAATGCAACCAATCAGCATGGTCAAATTAACCACATTTGATACTGGTTCCCAGAACATTGAAATAACAAAAATAGATACCAGATATATACTAAAAATACAGCCAATCAGCATGGCCAAGGTACCATGGGTTTAGAGGATATGTCAAATATATCAAAATCGACAGTTGACGAAAAAACCAAGTGATGACAATATCTCACATGATCCTTTAGGTTAGGGGAGCAAAAAAGTAAAAATAAAAAACGTTTTAAAACAGTTTGAATAATCCCAAACTTTTTTCTATTTCTATTAACACTTCCGTTTATTGATGATAATTTTTATCATTTACCGTCTTTTTGACTTATGGAAGGTTTGTGGTTAGCAAGAGATTGACAAACATATTAGGATTGATTGATAGTGTTTAATGCCACTTTCTGCAATATTTCAGCTATATCATGGTGACCAGCTTTAGTGGTGGAAGAAGCCGAAGTACCCGGAGAGAACCACCGACCATGGACAAGCAACTGGTAAACTTATCACTTGCGACTCCAAGTCGAGTGCACCTTTTTTTTGTAATTTACAAAGCCGAGCACGAACCCACACTGTATTGGTGATAGGCTTGTATGAGTTGTTAGGTAATCCAACTACTAACTCATTGAGCCACCAGGGCCCTAACAAACATATTATAAACTAGTGAAATAACATATATAACCAATTCAACCCAGCCACATTTTTGTGCCTGTCTGGGCACAAGATGATAACCTACCAATAATAACATTCATAACAACACTGGTGATTCGTTGCTCCTTGACTTGCATCAGTTTAGGTTTTTCACCGGGAGCATGGTGTGTACTCATCACACTAAGTGCAGAAACATGCGCTATAGTTCGTACTGTCGCAGGACACATCCACGGCAATCCAAACAGTGAACACATAAATGTCATACTTCCGACTAAAATCATGTCCAGATGGAAACCAGATCCTTTCTTCATCTTAAACTCCTTCTTGTTTAAAATCATTCTACCGATGAAAAAAAAACATAATTTATTACAGTAATAAAATAACATTCCTCCCTTTTCACTGATACATCTTAGAAGATTTCATTGAATTGTTTCTATTCTATGTGAAAGGTAAAATTTACATCACCACATCATGATAGAAATGCTGTATTCATGTGTTATGTTTAGCATGCTCGTCGCAAGGGTGGTACATCATGGGTTCAAGCCCAAGTCAGGTCAAGTCAAACCAAAGATCATAAAATTTGTATTTATTGCTTCTCCACTAAGCATGCAGCATTAAAGAGCAAAAAAGCGAAGAATAGGTTGGCTCATAATCAGGATATGTGTCTAAGAGGAGAGACATGTCCACCCGCAGAGTGTTGTTTCAGTACGCTAATACTGTAAAAATCAAACCATGTTGGTCTAGCAGATATCATCATCATCATCTCATTAAATGTAACTTGTTCTCGCCATGATATAGCTGAAAATTTGCTCACTTGGTGTTAAACAACAATCACTCACTCAGATATCTTAGATGAAGAAATACATTTAGGCTAATTCAGCACATTCACTTACAACAGGCAACAGCAAGTATCATTTTTTTATTTTCCACTATCATGATAGTTTATACTTACTCTGTAATCTCAGTTTCAAGATACAGTAACAAGAAGATCAGAACAGCTGGAATAAACGACCCAAAAATCAGATAAACTTCTATTTTCTTCTTCGTACCAATAGGATTTACGAACCAGCCTCGTTTGTGTGGTGCTGTAGGATGAAGTGTTCCTGGTATTGACAATTTCTGAAAAATAAACACATATATGTGTTCCGTTCTGTCTTTATTTATCAAAGTATTGCTTTAAATCTCAAAATATTAAAAAAGAAAGGAACAAAGTTATTGATAGATAACAAGTCATTACCATAAAATATCATGTACAATAAGCCATTACCATAAATGATCGTGTACAGTGCACATTTCCTTAAAATATTTGTTTCTTTATTTATTAACATCCTATTCATTCATTATTATTTATGGTGTATCAATATTTACGGATTTCGTGTGTTGGATTAGACCACAAAATTAAGACATCAACAAATATCTGTAACCAAAGGTAGTTTAGATTCGGATCCGAAATTTTATGCATCCACGAAAATGATATTTTTCTTCAAGCAGCGAAGATGGGTATGGACGAATTTAAATGAATTGACAGTATTTGTGAAATATTCCATGACAAGAGCAACAGACAAATTGAAAAGTTGCTTCATATGCAAACCAATAATACTAGAATGCAAGAACAAGTAAATGAAGCACAAAATTATGTACAACAACATGATACATTGTTTGCTTTTAGTATTTCGACTGGCCAAAAAAGGTCATAGCCCATATTTATCATATCATTAAATGTTAATTACATCTGGACTTACAGTCATAACACGTTCAAGTACGATTTTCATACCGTACTCGTACTCCAAAATCATCCAATCAAAATTGAGTATTTAATAGATACAGTGATCTGATTGGCTAGTGTTTTTTTTTTTAGAACGAGTACAAATTCATGCTCAAAAGTTGTATGAGCGTGTAAGGCCTGGTCTTCACTCATATATGTCCTATAAATGACGTCTCTTCTGATCCCCCATACCATGACAATGATCAGTAAAGGAGAGTAAGTGAGAGATGTGATTGTGACCAGGTAGACTTTACCTGTGTCTGTACATCACCTGCCATACAAAACAACGATAATACCATTAGAATGACCTACATGTAACATGTGTCAGTACACCATCTCTGATGTAAAACTCTTATAACGAACGTTCATAATAATGACCTAACTCGACGAATCTGTGCACCACCTCAAATAAAAAAAACAATCACGTTATTAGGATGATCTTACCTGTGTTCGTACACTGTCTCCTATAGAAAAGTCTAACATCACCATCAAAATTATAGCTATCACAATTCCAAAATCCCCTAAAGCTCTTCTTGCCTAAAAATTACAATGGTGAATAATCAATGCTGATGAAACAACAAGTTCATAGTGAAGGGGTAACGTTTTGTGATATTATGTGGTCTTTTTGAGTGGAAGCCAATCTGTGTAGGATTTTTATCGTTTGTTTTTATATGCATTGCATTTGAGATTCAATTATGAAGATGCGATCCCATGAACAGTTTAACCCTTCCACATTCTTGTGCATTCCCCAAGAACGGATCTGAACTTTCAATGTAATATGCTGTGGTTTTATTTTGTGTTAAATGAGTTGGGATCATAGGTGATTGTTTATTTTGTTGATATTGGTGGAATTGTTGACCATAACTGTTTAAACTTTCTTTTCATAAGTAGAGATTCAGTACAAATGAATCACGTCAACTACAACCTAACAAATGAGTCTAGTAGATTTGGAAATTTATTTGTAAAATTGGTTCACACCACGATGAAGCTGAAATACTGCTAACGTTTGCGTTAAAACATCAGTCAATCCACCAACCACAACCAGAGGCTCATAAGATGTTTATCTTTTAAAAATATTTTGCCTGATCATGATGACATTAGGAATCTTTGTAGAATACCTGACAAACATAATTTTTAGCAAGGTTCGAGTTGCTCGATCTTTAGTTTTCTGTGTAGTGTTTTGTAGATTGTTGTTTGTCATATTTCTTTTGGCCATTGTGTTGTTTGTCCTTCTTCGATATACAGATTCTGATTACCCCTTTGGTATCTTTTGACCATTGTGTTGTCTGTTCTTCTTCAATTTACGGATTCTGATTACCCCTTTGGTATCTTTTGACCATTGTGTTGTCTGTTCTTCTTCAATTTACGGATTCTGATTACCCCTTTGGTATCTTTTTACCATTGTGTTGTCTGTTCTTCTTCGATATACAGATTCTGATTACCCCTTTGGTATCTTTTGACCATTGTGTTGTCTGTTATTCTTCAATTTACGGATTCTGATTACCCCTTTGGTATCTTTTGACCATTGTGTTGTCTGTTCTTCTTCAATTTACGGATTCTGATTACCCCTTTGGTATCTTCAGACTCTTCTTGTACCAAGGAACAAACCCTTTTGCACTTATAGTTTCAGAGTTGAAAAAAAAAAATTAACAATAAAAAACAAAAATATTTCAGTTATATTGTGGCGTTCAGTTTTATTAATGGAGGAAACCGGAGTACCCTGAGAAAACCACAGACCTGTCGCAAGTCATTCACAAACTTTATCACATAGTGTTGTATCAAGCACACTTCGCCTGTGCAAGATTCGAACTCACAATGTTAGTGGTGATAGGCACTGATTGCATAGGTAGTTTTAAATCCATTGCATTTTTGCATACAACAAATAATATATTAAATGTACATTTTTGTATGTGTTGTTAGAATATTATGCAAATATATTATATGAAATATTACGTATGTGATGTACAATGTAAAAAAAAAAGGAAATAAGAAATCTTTGTAAACCACTTCTATACTTACTCGTCTACCTAAGAATTTACTGTTTCGAAATATTCTCAGAAAATGAGCAATAAGAAACGTCCCAAGAGTCAATATTGTCGACATCAAAGCTGTGTTCGGTTGATTCAAGTCTTTATGTTGCGAATATTTATCATGATCCTCAGCCTCTATCGGGTCATGGTCGGAATAATTACTGACAACAGAGTATCCACTCTGTTTGCTTGAAATGTTCAGCAAAGAAAAAGTCATGTTGTCACCAGAAGACAAGGTTGTATTGTTAGATGTATTTAATTTGGTTTGTATGGCACAGTAATCTAACACTAATGGATGATCACGAAATGTCTGAAAATACAAATAATATCTATGTTTTTATTATAATACAGAAATCCCCCTCTTATCAAGTTATTCCCATCTAACATCAAAGGAGGATCCCTCAATATCTAACAATATAAATCATATCTACGTTTTTATTATAATATATCAATATTAAGATAATGCCCCAAAACAAAACAAAAACTACATCATTTTATGCACAATTAAGGTGCTTTACTCTGGAACAATAAATATCAGATACCTCAAAATCAATCTTCACTTGTATTTTACCACTTTAAATAAATTTCAAAATATTAGTTATATAATATGTCAGAAATGTATGGTGATGCTGAAAAACCAAAAGTTGCATAATCAGCTGTGGCAGCCATCTTGGATAATCTAGGAGGTCACAGATATGACGTAAGAAGGGGAATAATCAAGGACTATTTGCACCATTCCATCCACTGTTTATGAAGAGTGAGTGAATGATTGTTGTTTAAAACCAAGTGAGCAATTTTTCAGCCATATCATGGCAAGAACAAGTTATATTTTGATGAGAAGATGATGTACACATAGTACTAAACCAAAATGCTTAACTGGATTTTCATAGTGCTAGTTCACTAAAACAACAGTCCACGGATAGACATGACACCCCACTCGGTACATTATCCTGATACCAGGCCAACCAGTCTTTGCTCTTAGTTGGAATTGCAACAACTACATGTGAAATCAGTGACTATCACCACTAATGTTATGAGTTTGAATCACACGTATTGTGTGGTTGTACTTGATACAACTTTATGTGATAAAGTTTTTCAGTGACTTGCGATAGGTCAGTTGTTTTCTCCGGGTAAACTGCTTACCTCCTCCAAGGAAACTGACCACCACAATACAACTGAAATATTGTTGAAAGTGGCATTAAACACCATCAAACAAACAAACAAACAAAGACATAATTCACCAGAATAGGTGAATCAATCTATATTTACCTCATCAATTTTCTTGATGACTTCAAATATGAAAATGAGTGAAATGAGAATGGCAAATATTTCTTCTGTAAATCGTGAGATGTAACGGACGAGGAAACTGCTCTCGGCTGCTACTGCTGCCACTGATATCAACATTACCCAGAATCCAATCCAAACTCGCATCGTCAAAAACTCTATATTGTTATTCTTGCAAAACTGAAAATAGAAAACAATATTATTATTACGACAAAGGCAACGCAAAGTGTGGCTTACTCCCTTGCCTAAAAATTTGACCCGGTGACCTTGACCTTTGACCTTGAAAATAAATAGGGTTCCATATTCTCTTAAGGACTAAGTATGTACCAAGTTTGGTCAAAATCCATTGAAGGATGTTGATTCTAGAATGTTCACAAGGATGTTACGGAAGGAAGGACTGACGGACGGTAGCATTACTATATCCCTTCGCAACTTCGTTGGCGAGGGGAAAATAAAGGTCTGAAATGCCTGGTACAGCAGGATACACACACAGCAAGTCAACAAGGGACTTCCTCCTGCGACAGTTTTACTGAAATCAAGCTTAACTCGTAAACCATAACTGATAGAGATAATCATATGGAATGCTACTTGAAACACTTGTCACATTCAATTCAAAGAATAAAACCATGTCAAAATTAGATGATATTTTTTTTAAATGTGTATATATATGTTACAGGGCTAATCCGAATCCAGGGCGATTCGGAATCCTCCTAAGGCAAATCGGAATTCGAGTTTGTCCTAGGAGAAACCCGAATTCCGATATACACTGGTTTTAATCTAGTGTAAATCGGAATTTGGGTTTCTCCTAGGACAAATCAAGATATCCCGATTTGTACTAGGGCGATTCCGAATCGTACTAAAATTCTAGTGGGATTCGGAATATTACTGAAAATATTGCTTAGTGCGATTCCGGATCCTCCTAACATTTTATTTCTGTATTGTACTAATGTTTTGTAGGTTTAACGAGTATTTGATACGACAAAAGACTACAAACTAATTTTTATTACAGGAATACAATTTTCAGTGAACGAATATTTTTACAAAATGTTGACAAAACTGACATTTTTACTTATTTTCACATTTACGATTGTTCGTATGACTTTTTGTGGAACACTGCAAGTTCGCCTTCCTACATGAACATCTCAGTGTATTACACTTAGAAACACAATTACAAATGGATTTCAGTAAAGGAGTATCTCCACAACATTTTTGTTTTTTTTTGACAGGCCTGAATATGAGAAATTTCATTTAGAAAATCGGGATTTACTTAATTCAACCCGTATTTTTTAGGAAGTTTACTTTCATATTCATCCAATTTCTCAAAAAAATAGCCTTTTTTCGTCTTCCATTTCGATTCAAACACTTTAAAGTTAAATGGTGAAAACTTTATGAACACCCCTTTGGCTAGGAATTGTGATTAGTATTACAAGTTAACCGTAATTGACGTGAAAAATATTTTGTGAGCTGTTTTCATTGCATTTTTCCGATCAGTCCCGATGTATTAATAACAAAATTATTATAATTTATTGAAATAAACTTTTATTTATATATTTTTTATATTTTTGGATTTTTATACTTTAATATATTCTCTATATATATATCTCTCTCTATTATATTTTAACTTTTTAGTAGACCATTTCAGGATGATTCGGAATCGCCCTAGTTCAAATCGGGATATCTTAATTTGTCCTAGGAGAAATCCGAATTCTGATTTACACTGGATTAAAACA
Organism: Gigantidas platifrons; assembly: GCA_002080005.1. Taxonomy (NCBI): domain Eukaryota; kingdom Metazoa; phylum Mollusca; class Bivalvia; order Mytilida; family Modiolidae; genus Gigantidas; species Gigantidas platifrons. The sequence continues at coordinate 58,123 of MJUT01048576.1, forward strand.
AGTGTAAATCGGAATTCGGGTTTCTCCTAGGACAAACTCGAATTCCGATTTGTCCTAGTAGTGTAGCGGCTAACATAAAAAATTCACCAAAATATTTCACTTGTGGAGACAAGCATGAAATTTGGCACAAATATCTGTCAGATTATACTGTTTCTAAAATCATCGTTGGCCATCGCGATTTCCACCATTTTCAAGATGGCTGCCGCTAAAACAAAATGGCGACATTTTCATACTGACTGGCTTCACGTACTTTCTATTTACTGTCATATTTATCATTGGTTGGCCGCTTTGTGGTATATTTTTGTATAACTAAGCTTTGTACAAGATATTTTAATCATCCTGCTAAAAAAAAAGGCAAAATGACTTTCTTATAACGCATTTCAGGTCTGAAATATATCGATTTCTACTTGTGAATTAATAAAAGAGTAAATTGCAAACACTACCATGGCACAATGGTGCAATTTATTACCGTGAAACTCGGCATGGGGTTCAGTGTTAGCTTTGTTTTACAAATAAAACAAAGTCTCCCAAATACATCACGATCCGCCCCGTAGAAGGTCGTGATGTCGTATCCGAATTGACGGAGTGTGCCAACGTGGTAGAGCCGAGCCAAGAGGGACGGGGCTTTAGTCCCTCGGATGGTGTACAGATCGCACGGGAGTTGAATAACACTGGATGAACGATCGGACTGGGTGTAGGAATTCCATCATCGAACCCAGTTGTATCCCATACAAAAAAGTGTGTAAGTTGTGGGTGGTAAAAGGATAATCCCTCGGCCTTTCAACTTAATATATTTCAGATATCGTCTATAATATATTACCAATCCATTTCTTTGTTCAATTGTTTTTGTCTATTTGTTTTTCATATTTTTGTTTTTGATTATTGGTTACTATGTCGAAAAGAATTCGGCTTTCTTTGTCTGTTCAGGAGAAGCAGAGCACAGATTGGTTGCAGTGTTTTATTTGTCAGGAAGACAAACATGAGACACTCAAATCACCTCCAATGAAAATTGATTTGGCAAAATCAGGATACAAAACCTTGTCAAAAAATATTCCCAAGTTTGCCAAGATCAACGAAATGCCAATTCCTCTCGATATACGTCGAATCGACGAAGGAGATGGAATAGAGGCTGCTTTGATAAAAAACGAGGCAAAATATCATGAGTCATGCAGGCTGATGTTCAATAACACAAAACTTCAAAGAGCCCAAAAGAGACATCAGCCTCCTGATACGAGCCTTTCCGATGTACCATCGTCATTCAAATTTACAAGGAAAAGCTCGACTGCACCAACAGAAGAGCGATCATTACATCTTGAAGAATGTTTCATCTGTGAGAAACAAGCATTGCGTTCTGAACTCCATGAAGCTATGACTATGCAACTCAACACAAGACTCCATCAGTGTGCACAGAACTTGCAAGATCAAAAACTTTTGGCAATATTAAGCGCAGGAGATGTTGTGGCACAAGAGCTAAAGTATCATGGGGCATGTCTAACATCGTTGTACAACAAGGAAAGAGCCCATTTAAGGATGAAACAATCGATGACAGAAGATGCAGACGCCGAAGGTGAAATCAATCAGATTATTTTTGCGGAGTTAGTGACTCACGTAGTGGAAACACAATGCGGAAGCACAGGAGGTGTGGTATTTAAACTAGCTGACCTGTGCAATTTATATGAATACAGACTTAAACAGTTTGAAACTAATTCGACATTCAACAGAACACGTCTGAAAAATAAATTGCTGTCGAAAATCCCAGAGCTAAAACCATTTCACGAAGGACGAGAGGTTTTACTGGTTTTGGAAAAAGATGTTGGACCAGCACTTGTTTCTGCCTGTGACTATACTGATGCCATGCATCTTGCTAAAGCAAGTGAAATAGTCCGCAGAGAAATATTCGCTGAACAAAATAAATTCTCTGGTCATTTTGATAGAGATTCTGTCATTGATTCTGTTCCACGTTGTTTAGTTGAACTCGTGTCAATGATTGAGGACGGACCTGATATTAAGTCTCAAACAGAAAATGGTCTAGCAAAGTCAGATTTTGCTATAGCACAACTTTTGTACTTCAACAGTCACAAAAAAAGGACCAAAAACACAAGTGAACACTCGAGACATTCAAGTGACCGCGAACCACCTTTTGCTGTATATGTAGGTCTTCTCTTGTATGCAAAGACAAGAAAGCGGCAACTGATAGACGCCCTATTTCAGCATGGCATTTGCATCTCAAATGACCGAGTGTTGGAAATATCTACTCAACTTGGGGGAATCTGTTCTTAGTCAATTTATGGAAGATGGTGTTGTTTGTCCAGCCATTTTGCAAAAAGGTTTATTCACAACGTCTGCAGTTGACAACATAGATCACAATCCTTCTGCAACAACTTCATTTCATGGCACCAGTATATCTGCTTTTCAGCATCCAGTTTCGTCAACACTCTCTGATTCCCGAACGATTGAATTCAAAGGTCAAAAGCCAAAGTCAAAAGCTATCAGCTGTCTCCCCGAAACATACACAAATGTAAAACCAGCATTCTTGAAATCAAAGCCAAATCCACCGATCCTACAAACACCAATGAGCATGTCTGATCTCGACTATCTCGTTCGAAACCTCCGCCTTGAGTATGAGTGGCTTCAATTTGTAAGTTTAACCAATGAAGTGTTAGATGGCGAGACAGTGTCATGGTCAGGATATCATTCGTCGAAAGGGAGAGGACCACACGTTAACATCAGCATTTCATCATTGATGCCGCTATTGCAAGAACAAGCTCATTCAGTAGCCACAATAAAGCATGCCATGGATAAAGTGAAGAAGGTAACATCCTTTTTAAATCCAAGACAAACGCCTGTGATGGCTTGTGACCAACCTTTATTTGTTCTTGCCAAACAGATACAATGGGAATGGCCGGAAATTTATGGTGAGGATAGATTTGTTGTTATGTTTGGTGGGTTGCATATTGAAATGGCAGCTTTTAAAAGGAACGGGGTGGGTAACAGCATTATCTGAAACTGACATTGCATCTCTTGGAACTGCCGAGTCCTTCCTCACAGTTTCTAACCTTGCTAAAACAAGGCAAGTGCATCAGATTACTGCCTGTTGTTTGTATGACTTGATAAAAAAAGGCATACCAACATGCAACTGACCACGCTAATCCTGATGACATCGAAATAAGTGATATATTTTCTTGGTGTTCCGAACAAGAAAAAACGATTCCCCAATTTCAATTTTGAAATACTATCCTAAATTTGGAACTCCTTGTCCTTTCGTTTGTCAGGTCTTACAGAGAATCAGATTTCAAGCTATACAAGGAATCTTTATCATCTCTAATTCCATATTTTTTTGCCCTGGATCACATCAATTATGCTCAATAGCTACCGATTCGCCTTTGGGATATGCTTGCATTACAAAGAAAACACCCGGAAATATACACATAATTTGATAAAGGACACTTTACTGTTAGAAAGACTGATAGCAAGTTTTCCAACATTGCCATTGACCAAGCCCATGAGCAAATCAATGCTATTGTAAAAGGTGATGGTGGCGCAATAGGCTTAACTGAAGATCCAGCTGCGTTAAGGCGTTGGATGGTGGCTGGGCCAGAAATCAGCAGACTAATTGATGAGTTCACAGGAATATGTGGGAATGTTCACGAGAAGAAACAAAAACAACATGAGGAAACCCATGCTGCTCAGAAGGATTTTTATGCGAAAGTTAATCGGCTTCTGGTAACTATTTCGGAAATGGGAAATCCTTTTGAAGAAGAGTCACCAGATTTGTATATTTTGGATACCAAAGATGTTGTCGAAAGTGGAATCGCAGATGAAATTTTGAAATTAGCAGAAAAGGGAAGAGATCAATATAGGACATTCCTTTCAAGAATGCGTGATGGTGATAATCCAGGCTTTTATGAACCTCTTAAGAAGAATAAATATTGCCTGTTTAACCCTAAACAAAAATCTGAATCTTCAAAGTCAAAGTTGGCAAATTTAAAAGATGACTGTAACCTTTTTTCCAGGCTTTTCATTTCCTGTCAGAGTAGGCAATGTGATTTACAAGAATTTTTCGAACATGAAAATCAGAAATTTCCGCCCTCACTATCACAAAATGGCTCGTTGAATACTGGTGTAAAATCACAGTTGATGTCTATATTGGAAACTGGTCATGAGATGCCAAATAGTGTACCAACGGTTGATTCATTGGTTATTGACGGTGCGTCATTAGTCTATTCGAAACAACCTGGACAAAGTCGGACCTTTGATGATTATGCCAATGACATTATCCTCCCGCACATCAAATCTCTTGCACAAAGCCATTTGAGGGTTGATGTTGTCTTCGATGTTTACTATGACGATAGTCTAAAGGGTGAAATTAGAAGAAAGCGCGGCATAGGATCTAGACGAAAAGTGACCGGAAACACTAGACCACCAAAGTCATGGAACACTTTTCTTCAGTGTGACGAAAACAAAACCGAACTTTTTGGTTTTTTAGCAGACAAAATTGTATCCATGAATACAGATGCACCAATTATCGTCGTTACTAAGGAAGACAATGTTGTCAGCAACAAAACTATAGATACCGACTGTATAGCACCTTGCACCCATGAGGAAGCTGACACTCGTATGTTTCTGCATGGAAAACATGCAGCAATAGGTGGTAGCAAGTCGATTAACATAGTAAGTTCTGATACATATGTTGTTGTTATAGGTGTGGCTGTGTTTGATGATCTGAATGTGGATCACTTATGGATGACTTTTGGAAAAGGCAAAGATTTGCGATGGATACCAATTCATGATATTGTTAGATCGCTAGGTCCTAGGTCGAAAGCATTACTCTTCTTTCATGCATTCACAGGTTGTGATACCGTGTCTGCATTTGTTGGAAAGGGTAAAAAGACAGCATGGGAGGCCTGGAATGTGTTTGAGAATGCAACAGAAGTATTCCATTGCTTAAGTTCTCCATGTGACAATTTGACACAAAGTGAAATCGGTGTACTCGAAGAATTTGTTGTCATCATGTACGACCGGTCCAGCATTACCAATAAAGTAAATGACGCGCGCCTTGACCTTTTTGCCTGTAAACAGCGCCCNCATTCCTCCCTCAAGAGCTGCTCTTGTTGAGCATATCAAAAGATCGGTCTTGCAAGCAGGACATACTTGGGGGCAGTCGCTATGTAAGTCGCAAACTTTACCATCACCTTCCAGGTGGGGTTGGGAAAAAGATAGCGGAGTTTGGGTCCCACACTGGACATCATTGGCGCCAATAGCAGGATCATGTCAAGAACTACTTAAATGTGGGTGTAGAATAAGTTGTTATGGCAATTGCAAATGTTTCCGGTCAGGATTACCTTGTACTGCTCTATGCAGCTGTAACTGCTCTGAATATTAGGTCTTTTGTATCCTATAAAACCACTACAGCCTGTATTTTGGCGCATGCGCAGTGCACGTATATATGAAATGATACTTTAATAGTATGCTGGGCCCCTTTTTGATTGATTATTTTAAAGGAAATTGAAATGTTGCAAAAAAAACTTGAAAATACCAGATAAACGTTATGAAAATTGACGGCATTTTGAAAATCGTGGCGGCCATTTTGAAAATGGCCGAAACTTGAATGGCCAATGATATTTCCTAATCAGGTACTAGACAAGGAACCTTCATGCCAAATTTGGTGCTTGTCTCACCAAGTGAAATATTTTACCAACTATCCGCTCCACTATAGGAGGATTCCGAATAACCCTGGATTCGGATTTGCCCTGTAACATATACAACTTTCAAGTATGTGACATTTCAGAATTTGAGCACCTTTTGGCCCTTGTTCCTCCTTATTCGATAAAAAAAATAGCTCGTTTTGTTTACTACTTCAAAAATAAATCATAAAGATAAGCATTATCAAAAAAAAAAAAAGCATTATCATTGGATGGAAAATTTCAAATTTTGGATTTTGGCATTTTTTGGTTTATCTCGGAAACCGTAAGAAACAGCATATAAATGGACTATTCAAAGTCAAGGACTGGACTTCTATACCTGTACTTACCATATAAAGGGATTGTTCAAAAACCAGGACTGGACCAGTAGCACCAATAAGCATTAGAGGTTGTCCTGCTAACAAAGCAAACACAATACCACAAACAGAAGTACTTATCACAGTTTCTTTAACACCAAGATAATCATAAGTCTTCTCACCTAAAACAGAATAAAGTCCTCTAAATATTTACCTCAAAATGGGTGGATTTTACACATCAATGTATACTATGCACAAAACAAATATTGCATAGCAGTAAATTTGATTGCATGCAAAAAGTTAGCATGCCATGTTCCTTGATATTCGAACTCGAATACACTATCACTTCAAATCAAGACTTAAGGTATTTATTTAATTATTTAAGAGGGTACCATACACTACAGGGAGATAACTCTTTAAAATCAGTTGAACGTTTTGATCATATGATGTTTGAATGCAGATTTCAAGCATCTCGGTGATCAAAACCGCAGAGAGAAAAGCTGTTATGTGGCTAGTGAATTTATAGCTCTGAGTCTGTTGGTTGGAATTTGTTAAAATTTTGATATTTATTAGTGGATATATTCAAACACACTGCCAAAAAAATAAGAAAATTAAACGAGCAGATCAAATTTTACCTGAAGTGTATGGTACCACCTTAACATATAATTTCTTGACAAGTTAAAAATGCCATCAGACAAGTACATGTATTTGACTGAAGGAATCAGAATGTAAACAGCAGCTAAGAACTATGAAATAATACATGCAGGTACGAGATATTGCACACTCTAAATATGGGATGTAGTTTTACTACTCTCAGATAACTGTGCAATACAACCTAGATGTGATATTGCATGGCTTCATGTTACAAAAACTTAAATGGTTAAACTCGGAAAACCATGATATAATTATTACTTATACAACACAAATCAATTATATGGCCTTATATTAAAAGTAGTCAAATGCAAAACTCTGCCATGTCATATTACATGTACATACAAATTAGAAACTAATTGAAATTTTAATTTTAGCCATCAGCCAGCCATTGACAATGCTATTCAAATTTTACTGACAAATTCTTACAAATTGTACATGAGTCCCTCCCTACCAACACTGTACCCATAAGACCCCCAGGACAACATATGGATGACATCAGGGCTTAGGTAAAAATAAGTATACTTGATGGACTTCCAAAAAAAAAAAAAAGGAAAATTAATAATGTCAACAATAAATGTATAAAAATATAAAGCACATCTAAACAAAGTTAAAATTTGAAAGAAAATTTGAAGAAAATTCAGACATGTGCAATAACAACAAGGACAATGCAAAGATTGGTGTATGCCCTCACTTAAAATTTGACCCAGTGACCTTGACCTTTGACCTTGAAAATCAATAGGGTTCCAGATTCTCTTAAGGACTAAATATGTACCAAGTTTGGTCAAAATCCATTGAAGGATGTTGATTCCAGAGTGTTCACAAGGATGCTACGCGGTAAAAAATTTGACCCAGTGACCTTGACCTTTGACCTTGAAAATCATTAGGGTTCCAGATTCTCTTAAGGACTAAGTATGTACCAAGTTTGGTCAAAATCCATTGAAGGATGTTGATTCTAGAGTGTTCACAAGGATGCTACGGAAGGAAGGACGGACGGTAGTGTTACTATATCCCTTCGCAACTTCGTTGGTGAGGGGATAATTATAGATATCTAATTAAGTGCACACACACAGCATGTTTCTGGAATAACCTTCATCAGGTACGCTCAAAATCAAAAGATAGCAAGGACTAATACTCTAAAAATCTTTGGGAACATGCAAACCATAACAGGATAGCCATCCATTGCTGAACCAAATGATAGTTACCCTAGTTTGATGATAGAGGTCACAATACAATGACCCAATATTACAGTTGCTGATCAGGATATTATTGATGTCATTACCTTACTTGAACTTTGGACCTGACAAGGCAGTATGAAATCAGTAACAAGATGCTACGAGAAGTAAAGCATAAAATTGATGGACCTAAGAGTACACTTTTTAACAAGTCTTGGGGGAAGGGAAATTTCCTAAGGAAAGGAAACTTTCTCATCCCTATTATAAATCTGGTGACAGATCACTCGTTTCTGTGAGTAAAGTCTTCAAGAAGGTTGCCTACAAAACCATTTTTTGATTGAAAGCTTATTTTTATACAAGTTCCATTCTGGATTTCTACAGGGAGACTCTACAACACATCAACTCAGAGCTTTCATGCTAAATTGTAATGGCAATTGACAATCATCACTTAATTTGCTCAATATTTTGTAATGTAAGTAAAGCATTTAACAGAGTTTATATACTGGGTTTATCACTGAAACTTAAGAGATATGGTATTTGGAAAAGTTATATTACAGAGAACAAAGGAGATGGTGCTTCTGAACAAGGTAAACTGAAGGTGGGGGTTCCTCAATGGTCGATTCTGACCCCTCTTTTCTTTTTGATATACAAAAATGATATTGCTGATAATATGATAGAACTGTGAATACTGTTTGCTGATGACATGTCTATGAGTGAATGATGTTATGATATTAATACTCTACTCAAATTGGTAAATATTGACTTAAATAATAAATCAATGTGGTCTAAAATGTGATTAGTAAATTTTAATCCAGACAAAAAATTAAACTGTCTAATTCAATATTTGATGACACCGGACTGTTTTATCATTCGCAGTGATCTCTCCAGTTGAATATCACAAAGATCTTGGAGTGGTCCTTAGTATTGACTGCAAATTGTCAGTTCACATAAGCTATATAATAGACAAAAACTTCCAAACAAGTATCTTACCTAAGAATCATCTAAAATATCTTTAGAAAAAATGTGCCTAACATTCATCCATTCTTTATTTCAACTTTTATGTATTTTAACTAATATTAGTAATTGTGAATGTGGAAATAACATTGAAACTATAGAACATTTCTTTTTAATATGTACAATGTGTTCAAGTAAAATACCTTTTTCACAGCACGATGACTCTAGGTTTAGAAATTTCCATTGAGAACATTATATTTGCAACATATACATGGATATCGACAAAAACTCAAAAGTTTTTATGTCAGTTAAAATATTTGTTTTTGAATCATATGTTTCCTCAGATCTCCCATGACATGACATATCAGATTTGCACTTAATACACACCAAAGTATGTTAACCGAAAAATATACTTACTGAGAAGACCACCAAATGCAATACACGGAGCAAAACAAGCAAAAAATATAAAAACAATGGCTGCTAGGGATTTCAAATTCATTCCATCTTTAAAATCACTGAGGTAATATGGATATCGTCTTTTAATATCATTGATTAATCCACCGAACACCCTACCAGTTCTCTTCAACGGATCAGACGGAATTTTGTCTTTCTTCTCCTTTTCTAGTAAAGCTGAAAATAACAGATCATCAAAATTTTAATAAAATTTATGAAACTTGTAATGATTTTCAGTTGTTAAAGTATATTAACCTAAGAGAAAACCTCTAAACAAAACCTTACCTTCTGTTAAAAGTAATCAGGGAAAACAGCCTTCTCATTTGAAGCTGGCTAAATTGCCTTCTACTTCTTTTGCTGAGCCGTCTACTTTTTGTCATTTTATGCACCTGTATTTTAAACCCCTGCAGGAGGAGGACCCAGAGACCCTCCTGTCTTCTACTTTTTTTTAATTGGCCTTCTACTTTAAAATGTAGTGAGAAGGCTGGGAAAAGCTATACAGAGAATCAAACAGATATGCTAATATTGACCCAGGGTCAAAGGTCAGATCAAGTTGTGTCCAATGTTAATGAAGCATTCCTACCCTATTCAATATATAATTTTAATCAGATTGGGATTTTCCATTTGGAATTTACCCAGTAATTAGGTTATGTAATCTTATAATTGGTAATTTACTTCAAAGTGGTAATATGACAAAACATTACCTTGCTTTTCCTCTTCCTTATGTTTTTGTTTCCGTTTGACCCTTGCTCTTTTCCTGGCCATATCCATAATGGGTAGGAGTGTTTTCTGGTCCCAGTCCCCAGGAGGAAGCACAATAGATTCATCTAAAAATTCATTGATGGCACTTAGTAATTCACCACGGCTTTCAGCTTTGTACGCAACATCATGGAAATGCTGTAAAATGGCAAGAAATAAAAACAGAATAAACCATAAACCTATATAATAATATAATCTAACATTATGAAAGTGGCCTGTCTGATAGCAAGGTGTCTGATACAAGATGTATCACTGTGGTGATAACAGAATGGTACGATGTTGCATGAGAAGTTTTCTGCCGGAGCACTTGTTCCTGATGTCATAGAATTGAAATGCAGGGAAAAGTCTGTTCTATGTTCATTCATATTAGTTCCTTCATCCTTCATCCGACAGATTAATGTATGACAAATTAACAATCATATTCACGTTTCCAGGGGCATAGTTACAATATTGTCGGCTACTGTACATGTATGTGACTTCATAGTTTCAATATTGCCGGCTACTGTACATGTATG
>MJUT01048576.1:74545-89997 GCA_002080005.1 Gigantidas platifrons
CGGCTACTGTACATGTATGTGACTTCATAGTTTCAATATTGCCGGCTACTGTACATGTATGTGACTTCATAGTTTCAATATTGCTGGTTACTGTACATGTATGTGACTTCATGCACACACTGTTCTCACTCTCCAAGTATTGTAATATATTTGTTCATTTTAAATAAGTCATTGTTATTTATTTAAAATTTGTTTTAACTTAAATGTTAGATAAACATATTACATACATAGTGTGTTGGTACAAGACTTTTATCAAGCTTAGCCTGGGGAAAGAACTGACCATATCACTACTTGTCTCTATCAAGACTCGTGATACTGGTTCACACAACAGCCTCGACCTAATACAAAGTCTTGTACCAATACACTGTGTATGTAATTGGTATATATCTATGATTTGTGAAAGTTCCATTTGATCTTTATAAACAATAATATCTGTTAGCAAGCGACAAACATGATACAAACATATTATCATTGATTTCTAACATGACGTTATATTGACATCACTGACGTCACCTCAATAATCATATCTATTCCACATCTGCTGTTGCCATAGAAGCAACAAGTAACCAGATCTGATTGAACAATATATGCTGTTGCCATAGAAATGAGTAAACATACCTGATTAGACATAAGTGTAGATATGGATCTTCCAACTTCATGATAGTCCATGCCACTATCTTCTGGCCCTAAGAGAAGGAACAAGAATCGAACAGGAAGTGGCACCTCCGTCAAATTATCCAGTATTTTCCCCTCAGCCAAACGTACAAAGGCTACAGCTGGTTTTGTTAGATAGTCCACACAGCCTACAAGTACAGTGGTAGCTTCTGCCCCAGTTGGAATCCTATGCATGATATCTTGTATGTTCTTCTGTCTGTTATCTTGTGGGGATATTCCAATATGGACACCATCGGAGAGCTATGGTAACAGAATAAAATAAAGTACATGTATACACATTTTTGTAGTAGAAGTCTTTTTTTTTCTTTTCTCAACATCAATAAGAGTTTGAAGATACCAAATGAGTAATCAGAATCCGTAAATCAAAGGACAAACAACACAATTGCCAAAAAAAAAGGACAAAAGGACAAACAACGATCCACAAAACATACACATAACACTAAAGATCGACGAACACGAACCCCACTAAACACCAGGAGTGAATGCAGGTGCTCCGGAAGGGTAAGAAGTTCCTGCTCCACTAGTAGCACATGTTGTGTTAATCTAGTTACAAACCTGGTTATAAGTCATGAATGATTTATTTCTTGTTCTCTTCTCAACAAAAAAAATACTGGCAAATCCTATTAATGTTTAGGCGACAGGTGAAAATGCTAAGAAATTTAATTTTATTTACAGTCAAACCTGTATTAAGAGGTCACCACTCAGACAAAGAAAAAACTGACCTTATAAGACAGATGACCTCTTAAAAGAGGTTCAATTCATATAACATTTTCTATGACAGGATTAGAAAAGGTGACCTTTAATACAGGTGACTGCTTTAATAGAGGTGGCCACATGGGCAGGTTTGACTGTATTATATTGTTCAGTCATGTGTTGCATATTTTTCGAGAAGTGAATGAAATGATGTTGATGTCTGTTTTGTACTACATAAATATGCTTAGTTGAATTTTGATAGTGTTAGTTGACTGAAACAACAGTCCGTGGGTAGACATGTCTCTCTAAATGGGACACATTATCATTATCCTGATCCCGAGTCAATTAGTCTCTGCTCTTACTCATTGATGTAGCATGCTAATAACAGAGAAGTAGTAAATACCAATTTTATAGTCTTAGGTTTGAACTGACTAGGGTTTGTACCAATGATCTAACGCACCCGAGTCGAGCACACCATTAAACCACTGATGCGGTTTTCAAGAATTGATATCTTTATTATCAATACTTTATTTATTTTTCAGGAATATTTCCTTCTGATAAACATGAAAAAACTCTAAAATTTCTCATGACAGTCTACATGCCCGAAGCCTGGGACAAATAAAACTGGATTCAGACAAGTGAAAATTATGAAAGAACTTGTTTGAATAAATATAACTTTTTTTTTCTAAATTTGGCTTTCAGGCAAGTAGGTGAAAAGGATTAAGGCAAGGACTGTCATACAGTCCACATATTCTTGAGTTAATATATAATTTGGTTACTCGTAATATTTTTTTTTGGATAATGTAGAAAAATAATTATATCTGCTATAATTAGTTATTTTCAAGACTGTAGAGTGCTTAGTATTGACAGTTATTTCTTTTCCAAGAATGTTTTTAGGGCAGTATGTATGGTACCTGTTTAAATAAACCGTGTATAAATGGAATACCTGTATAAATTGGACATCAATTTTGGTATCAATACCAAGTATTTAAGTTAGCAGGACAAGATATCCAAGATGTCCCAGAAAATGACCTTTCCAAGTTCAAGATAATTAATGACTTTATTTAATTATCCATACAAAAGTTTAAAGCATTACATGCATTTATCATTAATAAAAACTTGAATTAAACTCCACATGTCACAAGTTGATCGTGTCATTGAAGGTCACATGCTGATCATGTGAGAAGGAATAAATCCTACCTTGTTGTCTACATCAACTTTGACAAATTCTAGTTTGCCCTTTTCATGGTCCAATAATTTCTCTTTTGCAGGATCTGTGACGCCTGAATTATTTTCATTATGCTGTAAATTGTTCTGGGAAGGAAGTGATCGAAAACTACCAGATGACAGTGACTTCATCAACGAATGTTTGGTACTCTGGTGCCTGTCAATATATAACACTATTTTATGATTGAAAATACCTATAAAATAAAGCATCATTAGTTCATAGAAATTTAAAATTTTGTTCACAGAAAACCCTAAATTAATCGACCATATGATCATGGTCAGATATCCTTTGAACAGAAAGCATGAACTTGAATGGAACATATGAATATTGTCCAGTAGACTTTGAATGGAATGCATGAATATTGTCCAGTATACTTTGAATGGAACACATGAATATTGTCCAGTAGACATTGAATGGAACACATGAATATTGTCCAGTAGACATTGAATGAAAACATGAATATTGTTCGGTAGACGTTGAATGGAACACATGAATATTGTCCAGTAGACTTCGAATGGAGCCTATGCATATGGAGAAATAGACTTTGAATATAAAAATCAAACAGATTTTGAACGGAACATATGAATATGGTCAAGTACACTCTAAATGGAACATGTGAATATGGTCAAGTAGACTTTGAATGGAACACATGAACATGGTCAAGTAGACTTTGAATGGAACACATGAACATGGTCAAGTAGACTTTGAATGGAACATATGAATATGGTCAAGTAGACTTTAAATGAAACACATGAATATGGTCAAATAGACTTTAAAAGGAACATATGAATATTGTCAAGTAGACTTTAAATGGAACATATGAATATTGTCAAGTAGAGACTTTGAATGGAACACGTGAATACGGTCAAGTAGACTCTAAATGGAACATGTGAATATGGTCAAGTACACCCTAAATGGAACATGTGAGACTTTGAATGGAACACATGAATACGGGCAAGTAGACTCTAAATGGAACATGTGAATATGGTCAAGTACACCCTAAATGGAACATGTGAGATTTTGAATGGAACACAAGAATATGGTCAAGTAGACGTTAAATGGAACATATTAATATGATCAAGTAGATGTTAAATGGAACATATTAATATGGTCAAGTAGATTTTAAATGGAACACATGAATATGGTCAAACAGACATTAAAAGGAACATGAATATTCTCAAGTAGACTTTAAATGGAACATATGAATATTGTCAAGTAGACATTGAATGGAACATATGAATATGGTCAAGTAGACTTTGAATGGAATGCATGAATATTGTCCAGTATACTTTGAATGGAACACATGAATATTGTCCAGTAGACATTGAATGGAACACATGAATATTGTCCAGTAGACATTGAATGAAAACATGAATATTGTTCGGTAGACGTTGAATGGAACACATGAATATTGTCCAGTAGACTTCGAATGGAGCCTATGAATATGGAGAAATAGACTTTGAATATAAAAATCAAACAGATTTTGAACGGAACATATGAATATGGTCAAGTAGACTCTAAATGGAACATGTGAATATGGGCAAGTACACTCTAAATGGAACATATGAATATGGTCAAGTAGACTCTAAATGGAACATGTGAATATGGGCAAGTACACTCTAAATGGAACATGTGAATATGGTCAAGTAGACTTTGAATGGAACACATGAACATGGTCAAGTAGACTTTGAATGGAACACATGAACATGGTCAAGTAGACTTTGAATGGAACACATGAATATTGTCAAGTAGACTGTATATGGAACATATGGATATGGAAAAGTAGACTTTAATAAAACAGTCTTTGAATAGAACTGACGATCATGGACAAATGAACTTTGAATGACACACATGATCCTAGTATTACAGTAGTCTCCTTTTCATTACATAACTTATTTTTATTTCAATATTGTGGAAGATGGAAAATAACATTTAAATTTTTGGCTTTAAATTTGTTCATTAATGCACCAAGTTGTATATGATACACACAACTTAGTTCGGAAAATCATTTGACCACTATAGGTGTGTATTATACACAAGAAATATACATTAATAGTGCAGTGTCTTAAAATATAAAATATATGTGTTTGAAGCTTAGAAACTGGGAGATAGATGATGTTTACCATGATCATTAATAGGGGGCATATAATAAAAAAAATTGTGTACTATATAAAACTAATTACAGTATTTCCCATTCTAAATTATATCTAGTCATGCATTGAATTTTGTGTATTAGTGGTTCCAATAAAACATGTGAAAATGGTATTCAAATAAAATGAATGACTCCAAATTATATTGATATGTCTGTCAAATAAAGATTGCCATAATAAAGTAATCCACTATTACAGAAACTAATGCATCATGGGAAATTGTTCAATATTCATACACTAAAATTTGACGGATTTAAATCACTGATCAGTGATCAATTGCTTACAGTGTTATTGATGACCAATGATATTATTCTGGTGTACTGCAATATTCCCAGAGTGCACCAGTGATCAATTGTTTACAGTGTTATTGACCAATGATATTAGTTTGCTGTACTGCAAAATTCCCAGAATGCATCAGTGGTCAATTGTTTATTATGCTATTGACCAACGATATTATTTTGGTGGATATTGCAAAATTCCCAGAATGCACTAGTTTCAGAAAGGTAAATCAACCCAATATCTGAAACATGCATAGTTAAAAAGCTATAATAAGCAAACGAATAAATAGAATGTGATATATATGAGTGTATAGAGTATGAAATGGGTGTCCATCTTCAAAATAAAAACAATTGGTAAAAATCATAAATACTGAACAGAAATAAACCACAAATGAATGAAAGATGCAGTATATAATACGTCAGTGAGTGGCATATTCTTAATACATGAAGAACATCATCTGGTCAACATATACATTACTTTTTGTACAATAATTTTCATACATTTGTATATTATTTTCCAAGTAATGTTTATTAAAATCAAGTGTACATATTCTCTAAAGCGTTTTTTTTTTCTTCTTCCCACTTTCGTTATGTTGCACTGAAGCCTTTCCATGCCAAGGTTGTAAATATCTAATCTATTTTTGAATTATCCTACGAAATCATGGTATTTACTCTTTATTCAAATTTTTTAGTACCCTTCATATATATATCGCTATAATATCCTGTTAATAATTGTAAATTTTGTGAATGCAGAAATTTCTTATAGGGGTAGTTGACTTAATTTACACAAATATTTACAAACCATATAAAACTATTTTGTGGCTAAAAAAAAACCACATCGACATTATTGTGATAAAATGATGCAACCTCTCTAGGTCATAAGTCTTGGTCTTCTACTTCATGTTTTTTTCCCCTGATATTTTCGGATGACTTATGTTTACGTATAACCCTAGACAAGGTAGAACGATTTATCTTAAATATTTCTGCTAAAATATTCAGAGATCAAATATGTCCTCCTAGATTCAATGCTACAATATTTTCCATCACTTCTTTTGACAATTCCTTTCCCTTTCAAGCCTCCTTTTAGCAGACGTTTCCTTTTGGACCTTGTTTTGGCAGACGTTTCCTTTCGGACCTCGTTTTAGCAGATATTTCCTTTCAGACCTTGTTTTAGCAGATGTTTCCTTTTGGACCTCGTTTTAGCAGACGTTTCCTTTCGGACCTTGTTTTAGCAGACGTTTCCTTTCGGACCTTGTTTTAACAGACATATCCTTTCGAACCTTGTTTTAGCAGACGTTTCCTTTTGGACCTCGTTTTAGTAGACGTTTCCTTTCTGACCTTGTTTCAGCAGACGTTTCCTTTCGGACCTTGCTTTAGCAGACATATCCTTTCGAACCTTGTTTTAGCAGACGTTTCCTTTCGGACCTTGTTTTAGCAGACGTTTCCCTTCGGACCTCATTTTAGCAGACATTTTTAAATGGAAATTGCCACTGTTTACGTCAACCACACGGTACCTGATAGAAATTCATACTAGAGTTTTGTTCCGCATGCTGTCATTTATATTTGAGTGTTACAATCATCGCAAAATGCAACATCAATGAGGTGAACTCTGAAAACCAACGTCAAAGGCCACCATTTTCTTCCAATACTTTTGGCATGATACTGTATACTTCAAATATTATTCACATATAATGGGGAATTATTAAATAATCAAAAATTTAATGGGAAAAGCCCACCCATGTCCCCTGCCTTTAGGAGTTTTGACGCAAAATGAGACAAAACAAACGGAATTGTGATGAAGGTGAATTTTCTGCAATATATATGTATTAGCATACAAAGAAAAATAAAGAAAAGAAGATTGCTATGCATACAATACTGAAGGAAAATAAACAAGAGAAAAATAAGAGTGTTAGAAAAACAGAAATTAGTAAAAGGTGAAACAAAAGACCAGTTAATTTGCATACTATCTACCCATCACCATGGTTACAACTGTTAGAGTTAGATTATATTCAAAGATTCTTAGTCAAATTTCTTCACAAAGACAATTCAAATATTCAATTTTTTTTTATCATTTGCTTTTAGAAGCAACTTTATCTCAAAATATCTTTGTAAGCTTATATAGTGCATTTCCGTAGGAATTTGAACATGCAAGACAAAAAAAAAAACTTGTGCACTTAAAATTTAGAAAATATATTCAAAGCATCATAGAAAAGTCATCATTCTTTTCTTTACTGAAACTGAATAAACAAAGAAAAGTCTATGTACAAGCAAATCTCTAATTCTAAAGTTTATGTTCAAGCAAAAATGTAAGGTGGAATACAATTTAAGTTATTCAAGCAAGCAAAAATGTAAAGTAAAATAAAATTTAAGTTATTCAAGCCAAAATGTGAGGTGAAATATAAATTAAGACTGATTGATTTATGGTGTTTAACACCACTTTCACCAATATTTCAGTTATATCATGGCAGTCAAAAATTAGAATAATAATGGAAATAGCTGTTTCAAGTATTAATTAAGCTTAACTATGATTTCTTATAAAATATGATGTTTTGAATATATAAGGGACTATGGTTTTATTTTTTTTAATTAAAACGTTTAAATGAAGTAGATTAAAAAATTAAAACATTTAAATGAGTTAGATGAACAAACACACAAATGTTACAAACATTTCGTGAAATAAAGTGCTAATGAAAATCCCAACATTTAACTCAAAGCAAAAAACAAATAAATATTGGAAACTTTTATGGCTGAAGCTGATCAAAAAATTCATAAGAAAAGTGACAAAATCTCTGAACATTGAACCTGGCATTAATAAAAGAAGAACTATAAATTTCCAGGGCCAAGAAGTAACCATGGTATCCATGGTTTTACAACCTGTATCTGTCCAATCCTCGTAGATTCATATAGGAAAAATTCCGTCGAATAAAAGCATCTCTGTGACCAACATGTCTGAAATAAGGGAGGCAACTCTAATTTATGAAATTTATATATAAACAGTAACAAATACAAACTCAATAATATTCATTATAGGATTTCTTTTACCATGAGCAAACTTTACCTCTGGGGCATGAAGAGCATGGATGAAATTGGTTTTTAGGTGCACAAACATTAACATGCAGTTTTTGTTCAGTAAATAAAATAAATGCATACAGCACATGAGTTGTTGATTATAGCATTGTACATTCTCAGAGCATACAATGTAATTCAAACTAGACTTAATTTGAATGTGCACTATTTGCATTAGAAATCTATGTTGAATTTGGCAAATTAAACCAATAGTTCACATCAACACAACAGTCCAAAACATATAGTAAATTATACCCAGTAGTTCCAATCAAACAAAGATGGAGGAAATTCACTGACAAAATTCAAGAGGCTCTCAGCACAATCAATTCGAAGGAAAAACTCCATCAAAATTGGATGAAAAATAAAAAATCTAATCCCTTCCAAATATGCAAAATTTTGGACATTGCACCTCATTTAGAAATATTTTCAAAATAAAATAACAAAATATTTGTCTTTGTGGAATAGCAGTTTAGATATGTGTACCATCTCCGATCCCTCCAACCTCCTTTGTACTAGATGAAAAACCCCTGCTTGGTTCTGGGAAACCCCAGAAATATATGTGATCGAAAATTAAAATGGTAGGTACACAACTTGATGTCCTGTAAAATGTTATACATGTATGTAAGTTTGGCTGTTTTCTATGAAGTGCTTTAGTAGGGGTTGTGGAAAGTGTGACAAAATGATGCGGATGATGACGACACAAGATGACTGATGGTGTTTCCTTAAACGTTGACATGTGTAGTTGTTTGTATTAGAAAAGTGAGTTAAAATTAGAGTTATGAGTTATATCATGTATGTCAGCTTTATCTGTGGAGGAAACTGGAATACTGCCTCTGGAGAAAACCACAGACCTGCCCAAGACACTAACACGTTTGCAGAACTTTATCACATAAAGTTGTTTTCAGTACACCTCAATATCAAGACCAAGACAACTCCCTATTATAGAAAGGTGAAAAGTCATAATTTTGAAACAGACATTCAGTTTCGACTGATGTGATCAAAGAAAAATCCTCACTATATTCAATGCATTTTCTGTGTATTTAAATTTCAGAAGAATCGATCAAATAGAACTCAACTTATTATTTAAAAAAATACTGTTTCTACAGAGGAAAATGACGTTGACACATCGATAAAAACATTTTTAATTAGTAAGCCAAATTTTCTGCTCTAAACTCTCTGAAAGGCATTATTTAAACTTCATAAAACAAGGATTTCAATAGTATATTCAAATTCTAGATATGTCATTGCCAAGCATTGCTTTGTTTACACCTTTAGATAAATTTAATCTAGTTAGTTTAGTTAGATAGTTCTAACAACTTTAATATCTAAGTAACATGCTTGTGGTAATATAAATGTGTTATTAATTTGAAAAATGCAAAGATTCAAAGATGGCAACAGAGAAAAACAAATGCAATAATTTATGTCATAGTTAGATGACACAGATGACTAGAGGCTCAGCACTGAGCTGAGCCTGTGTCGCTCACCTTGCATTCTGCTCTGAAGAAACTTAATACAGAACATTCCATAGCCTATAGGTGCTTTCCACAGGCCTCTACATTAACATTTTTTTTAACTTGTCCCTTCGGACAACCAACTAAAACAAGTTTCATATCATTTGGCCAAGCGGTTTCAGAGGAAAAGCTGTTTTAGAAATCGACCAATAAGAAACAATAATTGCCTATGACGGCCATGTATGCTAACGGATCAAAACGGAATGAGCAATTCCCATAGAGGACCTTCCATAGATGATTCCTACCACGTTTCGGTCCATTTGGCCAAGCTGTTTCAGAGTAGAAGATTTTTAGAAATCGTCCAATCAGAAACAAGAATTGCCTGTGGCGGCCATGTTTGTTAATGGATCGGGACGAAATTAGCAATCTTTATAGAGGACTGCCCATAGATACATCCTACCAAGTTTCGATTCATTTAGCCAAGTGGCTTCAGAGAAGAAAATTGTTTAGAAATCAACCAATCAGAAACAAGAATTGGCGGCCATGTTTGTTAACGGATCGAGACGAAATGGGCAATTGCAACAGAGGACCTTCCATAGATGCTTCCTACCAAGTTTCGGTTCATTTTGCCAAACGGTTTCAGAGCAGAAGAATCTAAAAAATCAGACAATCAGAAACAAGAATCGCCTGTGGAAGCCATGTTTGTTAACGGATTGGGACGAAATGAGCATTCTTTATAGAGGGCTTTCCAGATGCTTCCTACCAAGTTTCAGTTCATTTGGCTGAGGGGTTTTAGAGGCATATTTATCTGTAATTCAATTCATAGTATCTATATTTAAATTAGAGTTATCTCCCTTTCCACACAAAAACCTTTTTTTCAGAAAGCATACAATCATAAACATGAATTGCCTGTGGCGGCCATGTTTGTTAATGGATCAGGATGCAATTAGCAATCTTTATAGAGGACCTTCCATAGATGCTTCCTACCAAATTTCGGTTCATTTGGCTAAGCGGTTTCAGAGGAGAAGATTTTTAAAAATAGACCAATCAGAAAAAAGAATTGCCTGTGGTGGCCATGTTTGTTAATGGATCGGGACAAAATGAGCAATCTTTATAGAGGACCTTGCTTCCTACCAAGTTTCAGTTCATATGGCTGAGGGGTTTCAGAGGAGAAGATTAAAATGTGAAAAGTTAATGGACGACGGACGACGGACGCCAAGTGATGGCAAAAGCTCACATTGCCTTTGGCAAGGTGAGCTAATAATTGAAATAAGCAACAATAAAAATATGCAAAGAAAAAATGCCTTGCAAGTGCTGTAAGTTCGTTTTCTTTTTAAGTGTACTAATTAAATAAATAACTGAAATATTTGATATCTTTTAAATAGAAATGCCTTAACTTGTAAAATATCAACAATCATACATCAGGGTCTGATTGTTCAAAACAGTGGATAAAGTTTTCTCCCATTATTACAGTGTTTTAACCCCACTGAACCAGTGGTGGAATAATCTGTAATCCTCTAGAGGATTAAAATGTCTCGTGACTTTCCCGCATTTGTGTCAATTAGAATTGTGTAGAGGTCAGCCAAAAGATTTTGAAATAAAGTTCGTGTTAAATAATGGGAGAAACAAATTCTCCTTCAGTTGCCCATGTGGGTTAAATGGCTTGTGGTTAAAATTTTTAATTTAATTCTCTTGAGTGGAGAAATATCATAACCCACGGGCAACTGAAGGAGAATCTATGTATCCACTGGATAAATCATCCATCCAATGGACAATTTCTGTCCACTGGATAGATTTGGTTGTTCAAAAGTTGTCCACTGGTCAAATACGCATATTTTAATAAAATCTTAAAGAAATGAACTATTGTTTTTGGTGTAAATCAGCTGATGAGTACACACTGATTACCAATGACAACAACTATAAAACAGCTGATGAGTACACACTGGTTACCCATGGCAACACCTTCAAATCACCTGATGAGCACACCTTTGTAACCAATGACAACAATCATTAATCAGCTGATGATATTACTTATGCTACAAATTTTAAACAATCACCTTTTTAGACTTACCATTTCACCCTACTACAAAAATATGATAATTGTCACAAAATGATATAAAAATTACCAAATACTGAATTTTGTATATATAAAAAAATAATTTTCAAATGACTTGACAATTTAAATAAAATTTCTATTTGACCAAAGATTGGATAAAAATAAAATGTTAACAATTCATTACTTTTCATTACCCAATCAAATTACACAATTTCATCTGTTAATTTGCTAAGCTTTAAACATATAAAAGTCCAAGTACTGTAGGTTTATATGAAAACAGACTACAGAGTGAGCTACATCTACATTGATGAATTCAAGAATTTTCCATCAATGGTTACATCTTAGAATGAATCATATGATACAATACAGACTTTCATTATATTACTCTGAAAATCTGATTCTTTTTAAAGTTTTAATTGGTCTGTGTGTATCATTCTAATAGCCAAGAACCAAAATGAATGCCATACTAAAGCACAACATAAAACATAGTTGTGGGAGATATAGACTATACATGTTACAGTTTAGGTTATGGTATTTAACACCACTTTAAATAGACTATACAACTACTAGCCATTCCATCACACCTAAATTATAATCCAATTTTTGTACATCATGAATTTTGATTGGATAAATTTTTACATTAAATTCACTATCTACATGTTGTAACGAAGGGCTCTAATTTGAACATGCCACCATATTAAATCCTTAAAACCAAACAAGTTGTTAAGAACAATAAAACAACTGAAAATAAGTACACAGTCCTCAAGATAAGCACCGGTCCTCCGGACCAAGACTAGTAAAACTTTGCTCAGACCAGTAAATGTTTCAGTTTTTTCTAAGGACTACAAAATGCATATAATAATAATTTCAAAGATTTGATTCAGACTAGTAAATTTGACTGATTGTACATCAAATCGCTTAACTCAAAGACTAGTTTTAATGAGATCTTATTAACTTTTGAAAAATATCAGGTAGTGAAAAAACTCCCAATGTTTACATTAACATTTGCAAGCAAACATATGATGGTCATATTTTAACAGTGACATTTTTTTATGTGGTTTGACATCAAATTAATTTCACAGAATTTAAGTTTATGTAAATTTTTGTCCAATATAATATCTAAATTGTAACAATTTCTTCTTTGTATTGCATTAGAATGGAGAATCACTGAATTGTATTTTATACACTTTTGCAAACACCAATCTTGGTTTTACTGTAACAAATATCTTTACATAGCCCTGCACCACATGGCGAGGTTACCTCAATTTCCAACAGTAAAACATAAGCAATGTCTAAAATAGGGTTATGATTATGGTTATCATGTTTAACGCCACTTTCAGTTATATTTCAGCTATATCGTAGCGGTCAGTTTTATTGGTGGAGGAAACCCAAGTACCCAGAGAAAATACCCACTGACCTGTCATAAGTCACTGACAAACTTGATCACTTTATGTTGTATTGAGTACACCTCGCAATGAGTGGGAATCAAACTCACAACTTTAGTGGTGATAGGCAAAATACAATACAGTTATCTCCTAAACATACAAACTTTTACAACCACAAGCCATTCAATAAAACCTTATAGCTATTTACTTATGTTTAAGAAGTAATGTCCTCAGAATGTTTCCTTTATTTTCAGCCTTGATCTGGTCGTGGATGATCATGCTGTCAATAATATGGTTTACGATCGACGGTAAATCTGTAGCTTCTATATCTAATAACATCGTTCCTAAAATAAACAAAATTTCTTTTAATCAAAAAGATTGGTTTTAGTTTGGTTTTATTGTGTTTAATGCCACACAATATTTCATTTATATCGTGGCGGTCAGTTTTATTGGTGGAGGAAATCCGAGTACCCAGAGAAAACAACAGACCTGCCGCAAGTCACTGACAAACTTTATCACATAATGTTGTACACCGCGCCCTGAGCAGGAGTGGAACGCACAACATCAGTGGTGATAGGAATCGATTGCATAGTAAATGCAACTACCATCAGATCACGGCCATGACGGCCTCATTAATCGAAAATATAACCAACCACTATCATATGAGGTTTGTGCAGCCCAGTCCTGACTTTTGAACATGCAATTGCAAAATAAAAATGTTTTACTATTTTTACATAAACAAATACCTCTGCTGGTGGACTAGTAGTCCTAGAGATTATCATATGCCTGGTAATCTGAGTTTTGGCACTGACATGGTTTATTAGATATATTCATTATTGATGGTTCCTAAATAATGTAATCATTATTAAAACTAATGTCCTCTTCCCTCAGGCATAGGTGAAAGTATCCAATTTTAACTATCCTATTTATGTCCTTTAATTTTCTTGCTCCCAAAGACTTTTAATGTATTTTGCTTTCCCATCTTTCGACTTTAAGGTGAAGGTTATTACAGAAATATGTCCTACGCACTAAATTAGATATCTACATTTTTGTGGTAAAATTCATACTGATGTGCCAATCATTATCGATGGACAGAATAAGGCAGATGGAAAAATAAGGATTTCACAATTAGTTTCATTGGTTCTGAAATATTTAGAAATATAAACCAAATAATCATAAATAATTTTTCAATGAGAACAAAAGGAGAAATCACAAACCATTCTCCAATCCTCTTCTGAGTTCCAGCAGACTATGAAATGAAAGTGAGGCTACATGAGGTTTCCCCCACCTCTCTGCTCCCTCCTCTACATCTTCCTCAAACTTGATCCAACGAGCTTTTTCTCTCCATTCATACTCTCTAGATTCACCAACATACAGCTCATCTAATTCTACGAACACCTAGAAAAGATATCAACCAATCAAATCCCTCATCTTTATTCTCTGCAATCATGTGATTTTGAGTATTAATAAAAGGAGTCAAATAAATTTATGTGTTATGCAGTCAAGAATATAATAAAGCTTTTCTGGAGCCAATTCATGTTAAGAATTGGCAACAGTGGAAATGCAGACGTCATAGGACACTTTTTGAAAATGATAAGAATGATGCTTGTTTCTGCTGTTTTCAGAAAATTTGTCATTTGTTTTGGACTCCTGCAGGATAATAGTAATACAATATACTACATTGTCGGTAAAAATAAAATTAATTTGCACTGTGAACCAGGCCAGAATAAAGTAATTAATAAAACCAACATTCTCCTCCCTTAGGCATAGGTGACCTTAGCCCATTTTGGATATCCTACATTAAGCCCCTTTGATTTTCTTACTTATAAAGATATTAAAATTATTTGGCTTTCCAATCTTTTGATTTCAAGTCTACATGATGAAAGTTGTGCCACAAACATGCTGTGTACACTAAATTAGACATCTACAGTCTGTCAAGCACTTTTTGGCTTAAAAAAATTAGGAAATCAGGAGGGTTTTTAGTTAAAAATCAGGAGATTATCAGGAATTTTTTCTATATAAAAAATGACAAAACCATACAAACCAGAGGCTCCCAGGAGCCTGTAATCGCTCACCTGGATCAAAGCTGCTTTCAATAACAATGCAACTGCACTGTGGTGTGCCATCTTGGTGAGAGAGTGTGACTGCAGGACATCATTTGGAAAAGGACCATCGAATGACTATTCCATCAAAGTTTGGTTCTAATTGAGCTACTGGTTCCAGACAAGATGGTTTTTATGTGAATTTCCCATAGGGTCCTATGTTAAACTAAGTTCAGCTGTGCAGCCATCTTGGTCAGAGGGCAGGACCACCAGACACAATTTTGGAAGAGGACCATCCAATGAATATTTTATCAAAGTTTGGTTCCAATTGAGCAACTGATTCCAGACAAGAACATACCTGTTAACCTCAGAGATTGTGTATGTGGGAGATCTCCCACATTCCAACTATTTAATGTGGGAGATTTTGC
>MJUT01048576.1:102580-120113 GCA_002080005.1 Gigantidas platifrons
TACTTCAAAATTGCAGGGTAGGTAGATCTTGCTGTGCTGATCATTTTTACCCCATGTCAGATTTTTGATATTATTAACAGTTTTTGAGTTATTACCCAAAAACCTGCAATTTTACCATATGTTCTATTTTTAGTAACAGCGGCCATGTTTGTTGGCCGAATGGAAAAAAATGAAGAAATTTTATAGAGGATCTTACATAGATGCTTCCTGCCAAGTTTGGCTCCATTTGGCCAAGCAGTTTCAGAGGAGAAGATTTTTTTAACATTAGCCAATCAGAAACAAGAATTGCCCTTGGCGGCCATATTTGTTGGCGGAATGGGATGAAATGAAGAAAGTTTATAGAGGACCTTATATAGATGTTTTCTGCCAAGTTTGGTTCCATTTGGCCCAGTTGTTTCAGAGGAGTAGATTAAAATATGAAAAAGTTAACGGACGGACGACGGACGCCAAGTGATGGCAATACCTCACATGACCCTTTGGGTCAGGTGAGCTAAAAAAAGGTGATTAAATCAAATAGATATTTCATTCCATTCCAAGAACTGGCATAGAGTAATATTAGGGAAAAGTGTTGAAAAAAACGATTGATGATTATATATACAGCGATTTCTTCGCATTCCAAAACGTAAACGTCTTCGTGAGGAAGGGAAGGTTGTATAAAACTGAAAATTGGACAGAATTATGAGAAGGTGAATATTAAAGGAAATATAATATGTGGTCTAAATTAGGTACAACAAACATCTTATATTAATTAGATAGTCATAAGGACACACACAGGCATATAGAAAGGATAGTAACCACGGTAACATACCCACTTTAAACTTAACATGTTCTGTTTCATCATCATCACCACCTGTCATAATAAATACAATATCAACCAAAAATACAAACATCCAAAATTACACTCCTCCCCACCCTAACACACGTCCAAAAATACAAATATGAAGAATTATACTCCTCCCACTCTAACACATGACCAAATATACAAATATGAAGAATTATACTCCTCTCACCCAAACACATGACCAAAAATACAAATATGCAGAATTACACTCCTCCCACTCTAACACATGACCAAATATACAAATATGAAGAATTATACTCCTCCCACCCTAAGACATGACCAAAAATACAAATATGAAGAATTATACTCCTCCCACCCAAACACATGACCAAAAATACAAACATGCAAAATTACACTCCCTCCCCTACCCTGTCCAAAACTAAGTCAGTTGAGTATTTCCTTAATAACTGTAGGAATTTTCTCAACAATTTCATGTCAGAAGTGAATTTGTTTTCAGTAAGAAATAGGAGTATCAAGGAGCAGTTATGAGGTATGAAAAATTATTTACTAATTTAACGATTACGTTGACTTCGTTGGGATTGTAATGAACATAGTCATTGTTCACGCGTAGCTAGATAATGGGTCACATTTTTGTTAACAAGGTGAGGTATACAAAGTATAATGTGCATCCCTGCTGCAAAATAAAGAATATATTCTAATATGACGTCCCGTATTCGGTATACAAATAAAGGCATATTTGAATAACAATCAAATATAGGCCACACATGCACGCTGAGCTAAAAAAAAGCACTGGTAATTTCGTTGTTAATCATTTAAAGTTGTTTATCTGTAATAAAATTTATATTGAACCTTGTCAATAAAATTCTTTTCTGTATTTTAAGCCACAGTTTCAACCACAATTTCGCTTTCCATCTCTTAATTCCCAATTTTACCATTTTTAAAATTCCGTAGGAGATTGATGGATTAGCCACTACCAGCACATCACCTTGACCGCCTCGAATTTTAAAATTACTGTATTTGTCCTATTAGAATTGAAATAATTCATGCCGGCCATACTTTATTGTTATTCAAATATGGGTAGGCATTATATTCATGAATATTTAACCCCGAGCGATATCTCACCTAGTTATCAGAAGTGATAACTAGGTGAGATAAAACCAGAAGTGGTAACCAGGTGAGATAAATCCAGAAGTGATAAACAGGTGAGATAAAACCAGAAGTGATAACCAGGTGAGATAAAACCAGAAGTGGTAACCAGTTGAGATAAAACCAAAAGTGGTAACCAGGTGAGATAAAACCAGAAGTGTTAACCAGTTGAGATAAAACCAAAATTGGTAACCAGGTGAGATAAAACCAAGTGTGATAACCAGTTGAGATAAAACCAAAAGTGGTAACCAGGTGAGATAAAACCAAAAGTGGTAACCAGGTGAGATAAATCCAGAAGTGATAACCAGGTGAGATAAAACCAAGTGTGATAACCAGGTGAGATAAAACCAGAAGTGGTAACCAGTTGAGATAAAACCAAAAGTGGTAACCAGGTGAGATAAAACCAAAAGTGGTAACCAGGTGAGATAAAACTGGAAGTGGTAACCAGTTGAGATAAAACCAAACGTGGTAACCATGTGAGATAAAACCAAAAGTGGTAACCAGGTGAGATAAATCCAGAAGTGATAAACAGGTGAGATAAAACCAGAAGTGTTAACCAGGTGAGATAACACCAGAAATGATAACTAGGTGAGATAAAACCAGAAGTGGTAACCAGGTGAGATAAATCCAGAAGTGATAAACAGGTGAGATAAAACCAGAAGTGTTAACCAGGTGAGATAACACCAGAAATGATAACCAGGTGAGATAAAACCAGGTGAGATAAAACCAGAAGTGGTAACCAGTTGAGATAAAACCAAAAGTTGTAACCAGATGAGATAAAACCAAAAGTGGTAACCAGGTGAGATAAAACCAAAAGTGGTAACCAGGTGAGATAAAACCAGAAGTGGTAACCAGTTGAGATAAAACCAAAAGTGGTAACCATGTGAGATAAAACCAAAAGTGGTAACCAGGTGAGATAAATCCAGAAGTGATAAACAGGTGAGATAAAACCAGAAGTGTTAACCAGGTGAGATAACACCAGAAATGATAACTAGATGAGATAAAACCAGAAGTGGTAACCAGGTGAGATAAATCCAGAAGTGATAAACAGGTGAGATAAAACCAGAAGTGTTAACCAGGTGAGATAACACCAGAAATGATAACTAGGTGAGATAAAACCAGGTGTGATAACCAGGAATTGCTTAAATAGATACGTGCAATGAATAAATACATAACGTTACTCGAGATAAAGCTTAGACATTTTTCATCTATCATTTATTCTCTAAATTTTATTCATAAACCAGAGACTGAGGTATGGCTATACATATAAATACTACTGGTTCTTTTAGAAGAGATTAGTTTTTATAATGCATAGGATTGGACAAAATGTTGCCTCGCAAAGAACCGTGAACAACCATGGCAGTCTCCATATATAAAGTACAAATTTGAATTTTCATATATAATAGTACCAATCGCTGGTTCTAGAGATTTCTTTCCAATGAAAGAAGAGTTTGAGGATACCAAAGGGGCAATCAGAATCCATATATCGAAAAAGAACAGACAAAACAATGACCAAAAGAAAAAGTACAAAAGGACAAACAACGATCAACAAAACATACATATAAAGTTAAAGATCGACTAACACGAACCCCACTAAAAACCGGGGGTGAACTCAGGTGCTCCTGCTCCACTAGTGACACCTGTCATGTTAATCTAGTTACAAACCTGGTGATAATACTGTGAAAGAAGGAAGGCTAATTAAAACCTTCTACTATTGAAAATCATAAATGGGATAAAAAACAAAGAAAGAATTCTGAACAATAATAAACAAAATACAGAAGTTGAATAATTTCAGTGTAGAAGGGGGGAAAAAACGTGACAAACGTAAAGACACCCAGACAGAATATTACAGCAATTAAATAATTTCAGTGTAGAGGAAAAAATAAACTGTGACAAACATAAGGACACACAGACAGAATCAAGGACAGTAACCTACCCATTAGAAATTTAACCTTTAGTTGTGTTGTATCATCGTCACCTCCTGTCCAAATACATATTAACACAATATCAAACATACACACAAACATGCAAGATTAAACACACACTCCCTACCCCTAGTTAATGCCACAAAGACAACTGCTAAGAGAAGCATGTTGGTCTACCATTTTGTAGAATTTACATATCAAAAACTTAGCCTGGTACATGTACACTAAAAACTTTGGTAACTAAAATTTGTAGTTATTTTCATGAAGTAGTATTTTTCAATGAAACATGTGTCATTATTTTGTTTTAATTAATTATACAAGCACAAAAATCCATCTGCACCAAAAACCACTAGATCCGTCTGCACCAAAAACCACTAGTCCTAAGCCCCAGTCTAGTAAAATTGGTTTGGGCTGGTAAAAATTGGTTCAGGCTAGTAAAAATTAATTCAGGCTAGTAAAAATTGATTCAGGCTAGTAAAATTTGATTCAGTCTAGTAAAAATTGATTCAGGCTAGTAAAAATTGATTCAGTCTAGTAAAAATAGCATAAAATTTGCTTAATCACATAGAAACAATTCTTCTAAAATACTGTTCAGGCTAGTTTGTCCAAATGTTTTTGGCACACACTGAAAAACAAAACAAAAATCACACAAAAATGATTTGATTTTATTTGGGGTTTTTTATTCAGGGAATCCAAAAAATATCTTATCACTAATTACAGACTATTTAAGGCAAACTATTCTGATTATCCTGTTTTCTAGACAATGCTATATTTCTAGATATTTACGTAATGCATTATCACCACATCCGATAGAATTCAATCTTATGGGATTATACATTATAAAAAATGCAATACAGCAATCCCCCTCTTATAAAGCCACTCCCACCAAAGGCCACCCCTCTTATCAGGTCAGAATTCAGATGAAGTGGGAATGTAAATACTATTTAATTGTCCATCTCAAGAAAGGCCACCCCCAAGAGGGGACCATGGTACTGCTTTTTTCTTTTGTTAATGTAAGCCAATTGGTAAAAGTGGTTACACTTAGTAAATTAATCAAAATCATTAATAAAGTTGAGTGTGCCCCTGGTTAAATTAGTAAATTAATCAAAATCATTAATAAAGTTGAGTGTGCCCCTGGTTAAATTAGTAAATTAATCAAAATCATTAATAAAGTTGAGTGTGCCCCTGGTTAAATTAGTAAATTAATCAAAATCATTAATAAAGTTGAGTGTGCCCCTGGTTAAATTAGTAAAATCAAAATCATTAATAAAGTTGAGTGTGCCCCTGGTTAAATTAGTAAATTAATCAAAATCATTAATAAAGTTGAGTGTGCCCCTGGTTAAATTCTTGTATCTTTGTTTTAACTGTTGTTACTAATTGTACTAATGTATCTATGTACAATGTAGCTATGTTGATACAATGGTTTTAAAAAATAAATATATATATATTTAATACTTGTTAAAAATACTTTAAATAAGAGTATTGTCATGGGTCTAGTTTCATTGTTAGTCTGCTTGATATAATGTTAGATAATACTTATTTTAATTTCTTATTTACCACTTCAAAACACAATTCATATCTACTATAGTTTTGTATAAACAAAATTAAATCAAGTATTAATAACGAAAGTGTTTCATCAATCCCCGAAAGTGTTTCACAAAACCCCAAAAGTGTTTCACCAATCCCCAAAAGTGTTTCACAAAACCCCAAAAGTGTTTCACCAATCCCCAAAAGTGTTTCACAAGATCCCAAAAGTGCTTCACCAATCCCCAAAAATGTTTCACTGATTCCCAAAAGTGTTTCACCGATCCCCAAAAGTGTTTCACCAATCCCCAAGTGTTTCACCGATCCCCAGAAATCCTTGTAGAATAAAATTTTGACAAGTCCCAACTGGAAAGTCCCACTAGTCCATTCTTTGTTATTTTTTTTGGGGGGGAGTGTAAGTCGCAGACACAAATGATGAGTCCACAACTCACCAAGACAAGTTACAAATATTTCTGTATCACTTCATTTTAGAAGCCAAGTCAAATTGTTCACAGACATTGACAGACATCAGATTATAGACATACATGCAATTACATATGGTTACAATCTAATTTTGTACATGATTAAAACAAAAAAGTTGTACAATTAACATGCATATTTCAAAAATGACATGTCTTTTATAAAATAAATCACAAAAAAATTAGTCAGTGTTAGGAATTAAACAATACAGTGTAGAAAACATCTTTAAAAAATCTACGGTGAAATCATTTGTAATACTGAGAAACAATGGTGGATTACCTGCTTATCTCCCTTTACAAAGCTATACATAATCAGTGTAAGGAATTTGACATTAAGAGTGTAGCAAACCTCTTTTAAAGAATCCATCTTATATTTCTCTTTAACATTTTACAACACCTACCCATATGAAACTTGACTTTGCTTACGTCTGCTGAATCTAACAGACTCTTTGCCCCTTCCTTTGAAGCACTCGGTGACAACACTGGTTCGTCATCTGACAATAAATATCTCCAGCTGGAATCTTGGTTTATCTGTGACTTTGCAGAATCTGTGTCTTGTTGCTGTTGGTCCGAAATAGATGATGCAAATGAATTCTGGGAACCGTTCTCCGACTTCTGTCTAGATGTTAGTGACGTTTCCTCGCCTAAGTAGAAAACTTTCTTTTTTGGTGTGCTCTTTTGTGACCCCATAGATTCGTTGTCCCCAATATAAAATCCAACTTTATCTGCCAAGGTTGGCCAAACTTTATTCAAATGCGACTTTTCCTCTGTCGGAGTAAATTCAGTTGAAAAGGAACCCAGGTGATTTCCCTGCTTCAATGACTGACTATCAATTGAAGAGGAACCGTCACCGTGTTCAAAATGTATTGGAGAGGGTCTGGTCAAAATAATAGCAGGAGAATTGTTGCCATCTGCTTTGTCTTCTTCCAGATCCAGCTTGAAATCATTGGGTTCTGAACTTTGTCTGGTAATCCCTCTGTCAATCTGGTCTTCAGATCCTGACTTGTCTATTGTATCAAACAGGTCATTAGCAAAGGTAAACACGTTCTTATCCATCCCTGTATCAACGTACTCGTAGGAGACCTCATCTTCATCTCCCGATTCTGACGATGAATCCTCAATGGACTGTTAAAAAAATTATCAGAAAATATTGATGAATAATATTATCGACATTTAAAATTGTTTTTTTATCTTTATACATGATAATATATATTATCAAACGACAAGCATGATATGAATAAATCCAATTTATATAACGCTATGTTGATGTCAGCGACACCATTTTGACAAATCCTCGATACACATACCATTGTGATATGCTTTGCTCAAAATGGGCCTCTTGTAGCATCTCATATCTCAGGCATCAATATCAAAGCGCTATCGTTCCGATAATCCAATCGCAAAATAACAACTGAATGATAGTATATCAATAACTTCATAATGTGTTTGAAGTATAGGCCAATATTTCAAAACCATAGTATATATTCATACACTAATTTTCCTAATAAATTCATTTAAGAAAACAAATGAACAATAAATGCTTCACATACAAAAGAGAAAACTCCCTTTTTGGAACTTCAGGGCCTCTTGTTTTAAAATTTGTAAGCTTACAATTCCTCAATCAATCTTAACCTTTATTCTGTGTTCAAAGGTCATTGTATTGAAATTTCAGAAGGATCTGTCAACTAGAACAAAAGTTATTGTACGGAAACCATAATACAACAGACGAATTTTGAGGTTGTATAAAAATAGCAAATTTACTGTTTCTCTGCCCACATTTTGAGAAATGCATAGGTACATATCCAATTAATTTTTTTTCTGAAAAGATTCTAAAAACCTTTTTTTGTTGGTAGTAAAAACATGCAAAAATTTGTTTTAAAAAACTCTTTTTTTTCAAAACACTAATCAATGTTTTTGGCTAAGAAGTGATTTTCCAATTAAATATTTTTACCAAAAAATTGTCAAAAGTCACATTTTTGTTGTAATAAAAAGATGCTAAAATTATCTATTCCTAAACCCCAATAAATGTTTTTGACAAAGCTGATTTTTGTAGGATCAATCAAGAAACGTCAAACCAATATTTGTTTATAGCGGATATCGTCAGAAATTGAAATCTTACATGATCTTCTTCATGCTCCACTTCGTGTATTGTTGGGGACAGTATGGCTGATCTGGACGGAAAGCTTTTTGGAGTTTTTAATTTACGTTTCTTTTTCTTCTTCTTCTTTGGCTTGTGTTCATGAGGAGACTTGATCTGTTTTAATGACTTACTCCTCATGGCTTTTAGAGGATGATGTTGGTGAGGGAATGTTGATCTTCTGTGTCCTGTAAACAATAATATTTCATTATTTATCTTAAATCAGAAAATTTACGTTTGAACAGAAAGTGGACAAAAGTTTCGCATGATTCCAACTTTCCCTATATACATTGTATTTGATTAAACTACTTTTTTTTCAAAGTATTATTCTGAAGATAAAGCAGAAAAGTATGTAGTTTATAGCATTTATTTTCAAAAAAATTTAAGAAGAAAGTTTTTCAAATCCTCACAATATAAAGATGGCCTTAAATTATTTGTCAACAAAAGTACTATCAATGTTTGTCACTTTTGATGAAATTAATATGTCTTGTGATGAACTTGTATACATGTATTATAAGAAAAATTAGTTTATAAAATTAATGAATTATAGAGAAAAACTTTAATTAATTCTGCATTTGTTGCAGTATTTAATTTACATCAAATTAAATTATATGTACTTAATTAAATTCATGGTTTTTATATTTTACTTTATTATTTCATTCCAGAACATTGCACTTTATGATGCTCCTAATTTTGTTATTTGAAGAATACACAACAAATTAAACCCAATAAACATTAATTCTAGTAAACAACTTGTAAGGATGAGAAATTTTATTATTTTTCAATTCATAATTTCATTTGTCAAACAAGCAACAAAATTCTGAAAAGTAATTAACGGTAATTCAGGGCTTTCAATATTTTCAAGTGTACCAATTCTTCAATATTTACAAGTGGTACTTTTTTCTTAAAATTTGAAAATTTTTCATAAATGCAACAGTCTTTGAAATTAGGAGGTACCAATTACCATTTTAAGTGGGTAAAAGTACCTGGTACCACCACTTACTGGTAATTTACTGCTACTAACAGTTGCAAATCTAGAATATTTTATATATTGAAGGAGTTGGAGTTTTTATTTCTTTAGTTAATAAAAGAATGTCCACTCTAAAATATGTCCGATATAATATATTTTTCTAAATAGATGGGTTTAACGTGAAATATATATCATATATATTTCACGTAAACCATCTATTTAAAAAAATCTACTGAAATAATTTCTTATCCGATTTTCTGGACTTTTTAAATAAAAAACAGCTTATTTTAATATTTGCATATAATTTTTTTTGAACTTCTATTTATATGCATATATGATTGAAACACAAATGTAAATTCCCAATGCCACATTTTCTCCTGTAAGATTTGGTGAACAAAAATTAACTTTATCGTTTAAATCATAAGTTAAGAAAAAGTAGAAATAAAATGTTCACAAGTTTTTAATTTTCCTAATTTTTGTGTCAAAGTAAAGTATTTTTGTAATGTGTAATTTCTGGAAAAAAATGTAAAATTCTGAAAATCTTAACTTAAAACCACTATATGCAAAATGGATAATCAAAACTTATAAAAAAGCAACTAATTTCATTATATTTCTTGAGTGTAATATCTTAGTTAATCTTAGAAATAAATTGTTGCCAAAATTATATGTGCAATTTAATATCCAAATTTGGTAAAAAGGATTGCACTGTTATTTTTTGGTAATTTTTCAACTATATAAATGGTTTAATACATGTATTTTTGTCAAAAAAACGTAAATGCTTTTATTATTGTGATATATTTCATGTAAATACTATTATGGAACCTGTTCATTTCGTCAATCATTTTGTGATCCCATTCACCGGTTTTACCCTTCCACATTATTGTGCCTGTCCAAAGCCAGGACCTGGATTTCCAATGTTATATGTTGTGTTCTTTTTTGTGTGTTCATCAGTGAAGGTGAGAGGTGATTGAAGTGAATGAGCCATTGTTGTTTAATGCCAACTCAGCAATTTTTCAGCTATATCATGGCAAGAACAAGTTAATTTTCAATGAAATGATGGAGAGAAGTGATTCTTTGTTTTGTTGATATTGGTGAAATTGTTGACAATCACTTTCTTTTCACAATTATCGTATTTATTGTACTGTCCTCATGTTACACTTATGTGCCTAAGGGTTATTGAATAAAAATTGGAGATGAATATCATTACATATTTAAATGTACAAATTTAAGGGAAAAACGTAAATCACTACTTCCAAAATATCTAATAAAACATCCAAATATAATAAAATTATAAAATTTAATGACTAGCAAAAAGAAACCAATCTTGCAAAAACTATGTAAATTTATTAGATATATAAATAAGATAATTTGTCCTCCCAGCTAATTCCATCTGTCGATTTACAGTAATTGTATGTATTGTATATAGTTTAATCAGTTAATTTCTTTGTGATTTCTCTGTATATGTCACATTGTGCTAAGCACTGTCAGTCTGAGAAATAAACAGATCAATTGCTTTTTCAAATAAAAACAATTTTGGTAATTGCAGACAAACAAACATTTTTACAACCATTCAACACTTATGTAAATTGACTATGAATGTTTTTGTCAAAACCATGGAGGTATAAAAGATATACCTCAAGGTATGATAGAAACCTCTATTGTCAAACAATCCAGAGAGGTGTGAAATCCAAATTAGCTGGTTACTCCCTAAGAAACTCAAATGTAAATAATTTGCTCTAATTTACCTAACTTTTAATTGCTAAATAAATACTTTGTTTTGGTAAAATGTGCTATCATATCTATATATGTCACATAATAGTTCAAAGGGTGTCTATATAAAAGTAAAATTATTTTTTCTTTTGAAATTAAGTTTTTCTGTTATATTTAATTATATCTTTATTCTCATAAACCACTGTAATTACATGGTTAGGGGGTTATGGTGGTTCACCCCACTTTCAGTTATATCATGGTAAATTACAAAGGTATAGAGATACATCAAAATAATGATGATAAAGATATATAATGTAAATGTAAACAGCAAGAAGAAGAAGAAAGGAAAAAAGAACCAACATTTATGTATGCAATAAAATATCAATAAAAATTAAATAACAGAAATTAGATAATAGACTGGTAACTTTGATTAACCTTTGTGAAACAGAAATAATTGACTATTAATTCTGATAATACTGTTTAATTGTCAATTAATTAACTTTATAATTGAGCTTTGAGCAACAGAGTCCTGATTTTTAAGCAATAAAAAGAAAAGATTTATTCAATTATTTATTACATGTATTTATTTATTGTGTATATTGTGTAAATTGTCATGAGAAATAAAGATATAGTAATAATTGCATTTCCCACATTTAAAAGTTTGCTTTTCCTGCATATAAAAGTTGACTTTTCCGAATTTTTCATATTTTGAGCAAAAGAATTTTATGTATATAAAACTATATACTATACACTCTATTTAAAACATGGGAGTAATAAAACACAGAGAGATATAGCCAGCTTAATTAAAAAAAAAACAAAAAACGTGCCATTCTGAGATTTCGATAAATCTTAACTTTCATATTATTAAATTATGACAAGCATGCAACAATAATGCAGTCACATTCTGCTGTATTTATTTTACTTTATTTTTTCATTTTTTTTGTTTTGTTTTGTTATTCTGTTTTATTGCAACATTTATTGTTTCATGTATAATCATAGGACCTCAGCTGACTTTCTCCGTCAAAATGTAGCCAGTGAGGTAGAAATGTTCTCTTCCTTTTTGTGGCATCATATGCATTGTTATACTTTCACGGGTGTCAACTTTCCTGTTAAATTTTTAGTGAAATTATGTAATAATATATTGTCATGATCATTACATGAAAAAGACAATACTAAGTTGAAAAACTTGAGTCTGATCTTTTTGTCATTATTTAGACAATAAAATATGTTTAATTTAACAGTATTGTTTATTTGACCACATAACAACATAATTTAATTACAATGTAATTAATTCTGATGAAATAACATTAGATTTGGCAAGTAAATTACAATATATATTTTTTCACTCATCATCAGCTGATATTTTTTTTACATATAAGTGTTGTGTATTCATTGCAATGTTTGGTAAATAATATTAATTTATTTTTGACAGGACCAAAAAAAATATTTTGATCGTTTGAGAAATCAGAATTTTAAATGAAATTTGCCAGGACATCTATCTGGTGTTTGAGCTATCTGAAGTTCAACTGCACATTAACGGGTCAAAAGTCTCTCTGCACAAGGATATGTTCCTTTATATTTCATATAAAACCACTTATTATCAAAAAATTCTTTTAATGTCATTTCTTATTCGATTTTCTTGACATTTTCACCTTTAAAAGAAAAATTAATAAGATTTTATTTTGATATTTTCATATAATTTTTCAAACTTTTTTTTACAAGAATTTATGATTAAAGACAAATATAAATTCTCAACGTCACAATGTTGTATGATTATATAGTAAGATTTGGTGAAAAAAATTATAAACCTCATGCTTAAACCATGTTTTAATAAAAATTAGAAATATAATTCTAAGAAAATCATAAGAAGAAGTAACTATATTTATTTCTACTTTTAATGCTGAAAATTTCATGAAAAGCAAATAGGAAATGACTGGACAATAATTTTTCCAAAAATATATGGCTTTATATGGAATATATTGGAAAATATTTCAGTTCGGAAATACTTTGACCTATTACTGTATGGTTTTTTTTTTTAAATAAAAAAAAAATAAAAAAATTACTGAATGTACTTCACTTACATGTGGGTTCAAAAAACTATTGAAAAATAACTTGCTTCGCCATGATATATTGCTGAGTTGGCGTAAAACAACAATCACTCACTCACTCACTTAATAATTAAGATATAACAATAAACTTACTAGAAGAAACGCCCACATCTTCCAGGAAAGGTTTCTCCATCACTTGAGGATTCAGACTATGTTCACTTCGGTCTGATGTTATCAAATCTGACCCAGAAGACAAAGCTGCGATGTCAAATTTCTCAGGCATCGAGAAAAGTTTTTCAACATCCTCATTGAGAGTATTACAATGGTTGACACATCGGTGTCGGTCCATATCCACCATTTCGGAGATTGGAATGGGTGTCGTGGCCACGGTTGGTATAGGCCCAGGCATCGCTAAAGTGTCCTTCATAGCTGTCCCCTCTAGTATGTTTCCGTGGCTTGATGAAATCACAACACAAGGTTCAGTTACTTGAACATAATTCTACAACAAGAACACAATATCGTAATTTTAATTCACAGACACAGTAAAAATCAGGAACCGGTAGATTTGTATAATATTTAGAACTAATTGTACCCTTATAAAATATATGAATAGACATACACCATAACAAGGACTACCCAGTGGGTATACTAACACTTGAAATTTGTTTGTTTGTTTATATTGTCTAGATGTGTAACATACATAGACCATAGTGTTTTTTTACCCAGAGGGCCAAGTTTTACAATTGGATCAATATTGAAATAATGGAAAATTAAATGAATTGGTACGTAATAAAAGAAAACATTTTTATATAAAAAAAAATATTACTTGAACACTTGCATAATATAATGAAAACAACATATAAATATGTCTGAAAATTAAACTCAACAGTGTAAGATTGAGATTTTTGAGTCGACAATTTTTTGTTGTTCTCGCTTGATCAGATTTGAACCCACACCATTGATACATTACAGCACAAATCATTTAGCATTTTACAGCACCCTAGATCACTCTAGATCCACTATATAAAAAATACAGCTTCAATAGTGATTGATTGATTGATTGATTGTGTTTAATGCCACTTTCAGCAATATTTCAGCTATATCATGGCGACCAGTTTTAGTGGTGGAAGAAGCCGGAGTACCATGGGCAAGCAACTGGTAAATTTTATCACTTGCATCTGTGACTTGCGTCTGTGAGTCAAGTGCACCCTTTTTTGTAATTTACAAAGCCGGGTGCAAACCCAAGCCGTATTGGTGATAGGCTTGTATGAGTTGTTAGGTAATCCAACTACCTAACTCATTGAGCCACCCAGGCCCTTGCTTCAATATTGGAAGTGTTACTTGAGTTGTAAGGTGATTCTAGGGATACACATAAGACATGTGTTTAAGCCAGTGTACAGTAGATGGTATATATATGTTATTTTTATTTTTGTACTATTTGTACAGTTGTTTGTTTGTTTGTATCCAAATTGTTCATTTACAAGAAGTCTAAGTTAATAATAAAATTTGTTCACACCACGAGATAGCTGAAATACTGCTGAAGTTGGCATTAAAACACAAATCAATCAATCAATCAATCAATCCATTTACTTGAATATCCCACAATCACAATTACTAAGATGTAACTGTCTAATAATTAAGATGTAACTGTCTAATAATTAAGATGTAACTGTCTAATAATTAAGCATACAGTACTAACGAGGTGTTTTTGTGAGAAATGTCTGATGTCAGTGAATCACAGTATTTTTCAGACATGACGCTTATATATTTATTACCCTATCAGTGTATTTCTATAATATATTTATTACCCTATCAGTGTATTTCTATAATATATTTATTACCCTATCAGTGTATTTCTATATACTATACAGTCAAATCTGATTTCCATTCACAGTACATTTCATATCAATCAAACCTGCATTAAGTGACCACCTGTCTTATATGACCATAGCTGACTGTTCCCTTGGAAAGTCACATAAGACAGATTTGAATGTGCAGCTAATAATTGGCTGGTGTTTCACCCACATTCACAGTGCTCCACTGTGACAACACCATCCAGGAGGTGATTTTCAACAGAAAACACAAAGTACTATAAGAACAGTAAGACCCTATGTTTTCTAACAATTTGATAATGCCCCCCTCTATGTAATAACAAAATTAATAATACATACCAGGTCTTCATTGTTGTCTCTTCCAAGTAAGGCCATTGCTGTCTTACATAGACCAGTCTGAAGAAAATAAAACAACGCCATTAGTCAAATAGAACATAAAGAAGAGTTTGAAGATATCAAAGGGGTAATCAGAATCTGTAATTCGAAGAAGG
Source organism: Gigantidas platifrons (assembly GCA_002080005.1). Lineage (NCBI taxonomy): Eukaryota > Metazoa > Mollusca > Bivalvia > Mytilida > Modiolidae > Gigantidas > Gigantidas platifrons. Next base: position 117,645 of record MJUT01048576.1, read on the forward strand.
ACGTACAACACAATGGCCAAAAGAAAACTAGAACTGTCCGCATAGCGGAACTAATACCCCCGCTTCACTCTGACTGTGTCCAAGATTATTGAAAACTAAGTCTACATGGAAAATATATTATTCGTCAAATTATAATGTTTAATCACATTCAACAAAAATAAAAACATTGTAGCATAAAAACTGTAAGAGGAGTTGCACGGACAAACCATGTACCCTTTCAGCCAAATTCACAAATAAAAAAAAATAACTAAGTTCAACAATCTATATTTTTTGGTAAAATTCATGAAAATCAAAATCCTTACAACATGCACATCTTTGATATGAGTACAAATGTTCTGCAATGTAAAAACTTCCTAACTTACAGGATGTAGGAGGAGTTGCGCAGACAAACCATGTACCCTTTTTGCCATATTCACACAAAAATGGCTAAGTTCAACAATCTATATTTTTAGTAAAAATGCACAAAAATCAAAATCATTACCACACACACATCTTTGATATATGTACAAACAATCTACAATATAAAAACTTCCTAGCGTAAAAACTGTAGGAGGAGTTGCGTGGACAAACTATGTACCCTTTTAGCCAAATTCACAAAAAAAAGACTAAGTTCAGCAATCTATATTTTTGGTAAAAATTCATGAAAATCAAAATCCTTACCACATGCACATCTTTGATGTATGCACAAACGATCTGCAATATAAAAACTTCCTAGCATAAAAACTTTAGGAGGAGTTGCGCGGACAAACTATGTACCCTTTTTACCAAATTCACCAAAAAATGACTAAGTTCAACAATCTATATTTTTAGTAAAAAAGCACAAAAATCAAATTCCTTACCGCATGCACATCTTTGATATATGTACAAATGATCTGCAAAATAAAAACTTCCTAGCGTAGAAACTTTAGGAGGAGTTGCGCAGACAAACCATGTACCCTTTTTGCCAAATTCACCAAAAAATGACTAAGTTCAACAATCTATATTTTTGGTAAAAAATACACAAAAATCAAAATCCTTACCACATGCACATCTTTGATATATGTACAAATGATCTTCAATATAAAAACTTCCTAGCAGAAAAACTGTAGGAGGAGTTGCGCGGACAAACCACGTACCCTCTATGCGGACAGACAGACAGACAGACAGGGTGAAACCTATATACCCCCCCAAACTTTGTTTGTGGGGGGTATAAAGAAGAAACAATGATCTACAAAACACTACACATAAAACTAAAGATCGAATTACACGAACCTCACTAAAACTGAAGTTATTGTGAAAAGTTATTGAGTCTGCAAACGGAAAACTCAGATGATGACACAACAAATACCATTATATGACGGCAAATATTTATGTGATCATAAAAAAAATGTACTAGGGTAAGCTACAGCTGTTTTTATTTAATAAACCAACAAATCAAAAGTTCAAAGTAAGGCCATATGTCAATAACAACCAATCTCCTAAATAAAGGTGGGTTTTTTTCCTGCCAATCAGAATGCATTGTTTGTATTTATGTCTGCCACACCAGTAGGAAAGCTCCTCTCATGGTTGTTGATTGATTGAGTGGGGTTTAGGTTAACTTTAAACACCACTCAATCAACAACTATGAGAGGAGTTTTCCTACACTTCTTTATTACTTGTTTATATAAAATTACCGTTGGAAATCTTATATCAAAAAGGGAGAGTTGAAATGCCATTAACCAGTTTAACCACGCCACATGTTTGTGCCTGTCCTAAGCCAGGACCTGGATTTCCAACGTTATGTTGTTGTCAGTGAGTTGAAGTGAGAAGTGATTGTTTGTTTTTTTGATTTTGGTGGATTTGTTGACCAGCACTTTTTAAACATTCTTTCCATAATCTTTCCAGGTGATTATGACCTCAATGCACTTCTTACATTGTCATGTGAAACTGTCAACAAAAATATACTAAAGCTGCTTTATTTTCCAATAGAAGAAAAATGAGGACGGTTTAGGGTTATGGTGTTTAACACCACCTTCAGCAATATTTCAGTTATATCGTGGCAGTAAGAAAAATTGAAATTTGGCAGCAGGACTAATATCCCCAGCAGGCCTTTCAATAAGGGGCAGTACCAGGTACTTTTACCCGACTGCAATAGTCTTTGGTACCTCTTGATTTTAAAGAGTGCTATGTATAAGATTATATATTCATGAAAATTGTTCAAATTTTAATAAAAAGTACCACCTGTAAAGATTGATTTGATTTTAGGTGTCTTAACGCCACTTTCAACAATATTTCAGCTATATCATGGCGACCAGTTTTAGTGGTGGAGGAAGCCAAGAGTACCCGGAGAGATCCACCGACCATGAGCAATCAACTGGTAAACTTTATCACTTAAGGCTACGATTCGAGTGCACCCATTTGTAATTTACAAAGCTGGGCACGAACCCATGCCGTATTGGTGATAGGCTTGTATGAGTTGTTAGATCCAACGACCTAACTCATTGAGCCACC
>MJUT01048576.1:129265-153144 GCA_002080005.1 Gigantidas platifrons
CAGTTTTAGTGGTGGAGGAAGCTGGAGTACCCGGAGAGAACCACCGACCATGGGCAAGTAACTGGTAAACTTTATCAATTGCGGCTGCGAGTCGAGTGTAATTTACAAAGGCGGGCACGAACCCACTCCGTATTGGTGATAGGCTTGTATGAGTTGGTAGATCGAACGACCTAACTCACTGAGCCACCTGGGCCCCTGAAATCCAATGTGAAGGGAAATGAAAATGCTGGTCACATTGTACAAGTTATTGCTTAATAGAGGTGGTCATTAAAGTAAGTTTGACTGTATCAGGGAACCACAAAATTATACATGGACTGCTTAACAGAGGTGGTTACCAAAGCAGGTTTGATTTGTATCAGGGAACCACAAAATTATACATGGACTGCTTAACAGAGGTGGTCACCAAAGCAGGTTTGATTTGTATCAGGGAACCACAAAATTATACATGGACTGCTTAATAGAGGTGGTCACTAAAGCAGATTTGATTTGTATCAGGGAACCACAAAATTATACATGTACTGCTTAATAGAGGTGGTCACTAAAGCAGGCTTGATTTGTATCAGGGAACTACAAAATTATACATGGACTGCTTAACAGAGGTGGTCACTAAAGCAGGTTTAATTTGTATCAGGAAACCACAGAATAAAACATGTATTACTTAATACAAGTCATTAACACAGGTCTGACTGTATCAGGAAACCACAGAATTATACAGGTATTACTTAATACAAGTCAATAAAGCAGAGAATTATACAGGTATTACTTAATACAAGTCAATAAAGCAGGTCTGACTGTATCAGGAAAATACAAAATTATACCTTATATAATACAAGTCACTAAAGCAGGTCTGACTGTATCAGGAAACCACAAATTAGACATGTTATGTACAATGTACATATTACTTGAAATAGAAAGTTTCCACCTCTCACTTCATATCTGATGTAAATATGGTGATTTGTATTGTTTAGTTGGGGGGAGGGTCTAATGAAATATGATTCCAGATAAGCCTGTTTTATATGCACTTCCAATTGAATATTGAAATAGGGTCACATAAATAAGTCAGGAGGCCACTAAATACAGGTTTAATTAATATTAAATGCACTATAAGGCAAATTAAAAATAAGGTCACATAATACAAGCAGGGATTTCAAAGTGAGCCGGTACCCGGTACTTTTACCCATCTGAGATCGTGTATAGTACCGGCAGAAATTACTGAAACCCCCTAAATTAGCGGTGGTCAAAAACACAAGTACGATTGGCTTGTGGAATATTTTTCATAAAAAATTAATGATCACGTCAATTGCTGCGTTCAGCCACGACCAAGTTGATGGGATATTCCCTGTTTTAAAAATAACTTTACCTTTGAATCGTAAATAGCAGTTTGCGCATGCAGTAAATAGATATGTTTTCGCCCCAATATCTTTTCATCCTTGTGTAAACTCGGACCGGAACAAAGCTGACATTATTTTTAAAACAAATTACCGATTACAAATTATGTTCAAACACAAGCTAGTGTAATCTTCAGTAATTAAGTAACTATGATCATTATGTATTATGAATATATGACTGCTCAATATTTTGTGCAATTTTCTTTATTCATTTAAAACCCAGGGTCGAATCATTTTGTAGCTTAACTCCGTCAATGTTTAACTTCCGGTATAAAAAAATAAAAACCTATGGCCATGGTTAATTTATTTGAATATTTTGACGGGGTCCTACCGCAGTTGTTCACAGAAATGAAAGTGTGCTGAAAAACATTTTAAAAAAGGGGTACGAGGAGATAAGGGATAGAAAATTTCTAGAAATCTGGAAAAGGGACCGGACATGGCTCAATTACGAATAAAAGTCAAAACGTCGGACCCACTTTTTTCCAAAATAATTTAACTTTTGTGATTCAAATGTTTATAAATGTCTTCCCGCGAAATCGTTTTTGCTCGAATATATTTTTTTTTGCAAAGTAACAACATATATTGTTTTTGTTTAATTATATTTGTACATGTATTGATTGATCTATTTATTAAAATTATAAATTTTATTAATGATGATTGCATTTAATTAAATTTATATGTTTCATTACTTGTATGTCTTGATTCGTGCCAATGATCTTTGATGACTGGTAATAAAGTAAAAAACACACAAGCCAAGGTATTATGAAAAAGAAAAGGACAAAGCCAACAAAAGAATTTTGAGAAGTTTAAGCTTTGATAACAATGGCCTGGTCAAGCCTATCTGTGGAACCATAGCTCTTTATGGTCCTTTTGTTTTTTTTTAAGGTATGGCGGACTATCCATGAATAACTTTGGCTGAAGTCTGTCATCTGAAATATTCAAAAAAGAAATGGGGGGGGGGGTCCATTCTGCATGGTCTTGGTGAAATCTGAACTCTAACATATCCAGAAATTGAGGGTACTTTCCTCATAAATATTCATCATATTTAAATTAGATTTTGATCATGTGACTGCAGTTTCAAGCATGATGGATCGTTTATTAGATTTGTCAAATAATACCATATTATGTACGGAAATTCAATGCGTCCATCAATGATTCGAAAATTAAAAGTTATTGTTTATTTCCGCAAAGTTTTTCTTCTGCCAAAATTCAAATCTTTTTGTTTTGTAACGATTTTAGACATGTCTTTGACATCGCGATCGTGCAAAAATGATCATATTATATCTAATGTGGGAACCTTGAGTTTAGAAGTTAGAAATATAAGGTTAGGCAATGTAATTACATCTATTTTTGAGGAATCTAAATTAATTTCAGAAAATATGTCGCCAAATGTCATTCATTGTTAAATTTGGTGTCAAACCGCACCAGTCTCATGTATTTCAGACATTTTTACATAGACTCTTAAGGCCAAATAAGGGTTCGTTGCCTCGGATTTTCATTTAGTCCAGGAATATTGAATTGTTTTCATCAATTTTTATTTCATTTAATTCAGCTTGATTCACTGTATCATTTTCAAGTTCAGAAAATGACATACATGCTATTAGGAATGATATCGTCTATATAGATCATACGAAAATTGCAGACGTCCTGGCTTTGCCATCTTAGATATGCAAATGAGCAAATTACCCATCATTTCTGGCTATGAAGAGAAAATTAATGGGATTTTTCTTTCAAAAACACTTATGTTTTGCAGTCTCTGAAGTGCATTTTTTGGTCCACAAAATGCTAGATTTCAGGAGCTTCCAGGGAGGCTTTGCCCTCCCCCTGGACCCACTGGGGCCCTCAGGCATGATCGAGACCCCCAGCCTAATTCTTTAGGTACCTTCTAAAATTGAAGAAGTATCTCCTATTATAAAAAAAACTTTGAAACCCCTGTACAAGTTAATGTTTCATAGAGGTTTTCCTCCACCAATAAAACTGACAGCCAAGATTTAACTGAAATATTGTTGAAAGTGGCATCAATCACTATAACCCTAACCTTTAAAAGTTTATGGCAATAAATAAGGGTGACAGATAAAGAGGGACAGAATAAAGATAGTCATCGACTTTAGCAGTGGTCTGGTGGCCCACGGCCAGTGAAAATTGATTCGGACCAGTAACTTTTGCCAAATTTTTTCAATAGAAACTATATAAATATTCTAATTTGGAAGTTTTCGGGCCAGTAAATTCGAAAGTCTAATTTCGAAGACTGTAACAAGACATCTGTCATTGCGGATGTACTGAAATTAAGAGTACAATTTAACAGTGATATAATTTTAGCCTATTGATAGAAGATACAAAAATCATGTAAACAATGTAATCAATGACATTTTTTACGATATTTCTAAAAATAGAATTTTAAGTCCTGCTTGATTTTATGTATGAAGAAAGAATACAAATTCCTAGTAATTCGACAGGAGGTCTGTTACAAGATTTGCAGTCTTAATCTTAGTTTATATTATTTGAAATAAAAGAAGGATAAATTTACGCCTTTCTCATTTTATATGGCATTCCACGATTAAGATGCCTGTATTATAGCAATGACATTAAGATATAAGATGGCTATTGATCAAGCCATTTTTCATTCTTAATCGGGTCACAAGTTTTATGAAAAGAAAAAAGTACTGTTAAACAAATATGAATATAAATTACACATTACAAAAAAAATCACAATTTTTTGTGTAGAATATGAATAAGAAAATCCAAGAAGATTAACGTTTTTAAGAGGGTAAGAGTTATGGTGTTTAATGCCACTTTCAAAAATATTTCAGTTGTATCATGGCGGTCAGCTTTATTGGTGGAGGAACTGGACAAGCTAAATACTTCTACCAAATATTTGTAGCATTTATTGCTGGGTCTTTTTAAAGATTTACTTAAATTCTTCTTTTAGGCCCCAATGTAGCTTACCCAATAAACCTCATTTGAACAAGTCTAATTATGCTCCTGATTTAGTTTTGAGGAAGAAGATTAAAATGTAAAAAGTTTACAGACAGTGGTGGCAATCACATGACCTTTTTGGGTAGAACGGTTTAAAGACAGAAAACAACCTCTTTGACACACATTGGGGCATCTGTTCCTGTAGTGGTGGTTAATTGAATTCCTAATCAAAACAAAAAAATTAATAAAAATAGAATTTGTGGAGGACCACAGCCAATGAATATTCCCACCAAGTCTGGTTTCAATTGCCCAACCGGTTTTGGAGAAGATCAAAATGTGAAGTTCACAGACAACAGACCCAAATGACGACCAAGTGGTGAAAATCACTCACATGACCCTTTGGATCAGGTTAGCTAATTAAAAGGTCACATATTACCATAGAAATTCCAACATAGAAAACTACCAAAATTTACCAATAATTATCATTAAAAACTAAAGTTCTCCTCTCTCAGGCATAGGTGACATTAGCCAATTTTGGATATTCTGCATAGCTTTTCTTCCTCCCAAACACTTTTAAATTATTTGCCCTTCAAATCTATTGACTGTGGGCACACCTGATGAAGGTTATTCTAGAAACGTATTGTGTCCACTAAGCTATCTACATTTTCATCATTATCGATGAATACAGAATTTGTATAAATTTATTTCAGTTAACCAATCAAAACAAGATAGATGAAACAAACACGAATGTACCTGCTGATTAATTGATGTCTTCTAGATGCACATTTCAATATGCTAACATGTTAGATAATGAAAATGTCCTTTCTCAGAATTTTTGTACTTTTGTACTTTTAAAATATGGTTAATACAAGATATATTTCAGCTGTCTATTTATTGATCTTTCTGTCAGCAGTGTTTACTTCATATTAACCTCCCATACTAAAATCAATAGCCAATCAGAATCATATTAATTCCGTCCAGATTCACGAAGATAACTGCGAAGAAACAATTACGATGTTCTATTTCTGACCGCTTCTTTTCAAAGATGAAACACTATAATTAGATTTGCTTGTACCGGTATATGGATTATATAAACTGGAGAATAGAACTGCAATGATGTGTAATCTTAAGAGCTTCATATAACTAGAAATCAAGATAAATCCTGTCGAATTCACCGTAATGAGCTATGTATAATGCACTAGATTTTACATAGATTCTTTATTTTGCAGGAGGGGTGTGCATTATACACAAGAACAATATGTTTTACTCTTTTTTTAGACTGGAAAATCACATGTTTCTGCAGATTTTAAAGGCCAAGAGATGTGCAGTGCGCATGATGATTTTTGATTTTTAACAAATTTAAAAGACGATAGCACAGGTAGACGTAGAGGTACAGCCAACTACCATATATGATCATGGCCATGACAGTCCTGCTCCATACGAAGTCTAACAAATACATGTACATGTGTATTTCTTTTCTATTTAATTTTTTTACCTTTATTATGTTTGGCCAATCATGCCAAGCCTAATAAATATTTCTCTTCCCTGTTTTACCTTTCCAGTGTTTTTAATGCTAAATCTAGCAAAAATATTCTTCCATGTCACCTTTCAAACAATAACTGCCATGCCAAATCAAACCCAATAATTAAATAAATATCTTTATCTCATTAGGTAAGTAATAAGACTGTCCTAATAAATACACCATACAGAAATATTTCTTCCTTGTTTTTACCTTTCAAAAATAAGATTGTCAATGCCAAGCCTAAAAGTTAAAACAATCTTCACCCCTTTTATCTTTCTCGACTACATTGTCTTTTCTTTTTATTTCTTTTTTTAATATTAGTTTGGTTTAGGTTTATGGTGTTTAATGCCACTTTCAAAAATATTTTAGTTATATTGTGGCGGTTAGTTTTATTGGTGGAGGAAACCGGAGTTCCCAGAGAAAACCACAGACCTGTCGCAAGTCACTGACAAAGTTTCTCAAATAATGTTGTATCGAGTACACCTCGCCATGAACGGGGTTCGAACTCACAACCTTAGTGGTGATAGGCACTGATAACATAGGTAGTTGTAAATCCAACTATCATACAATCACGACCACAATGTCTTAAGTAGGGTCTGACAGATATATTTCATTGCCATTCCTTTTCAGAATAGAACCGCCATGTCAAAGCTAACAGAAATATTTCTTCTCTTTTTTTCTAATTTCAAGGTTAAGGTTGTGATACTAAATTAATGGAAAGACTATGTCTTCCAGACTAGGGATGTCATCCTGAGCAGGGCCGTCTTCACAGCATTATAGGACCTCGGTAAAAAAAGTACACTGTGGCCCCTACCTATACAACCACTCAAAGGAATAAACATGTAAATGGTCGATAAAATTAAACATCTATTTATTGTATTGGTACTTCCAACAAAATCAGTGTTTAAACATTAAAAAAAAACATGCTGTACACAACATTCATAGATTAGCATGGTCCCTATTCTAGTGTAGCCCCCAGGCAACTGCCCAATGTGCCCATGCATTAAGATAGCACTGATTCTGAGCCAAACAGAACACAACATTCATAGATTAGCATGGCCCCTATTCTAGTGTAGCCCCCAGGCAACTGCCCAATGTGCCCATGCATTAAGATAGCACTGATTCTGAGCCAAACAGAAACACAGTAAATCCAAAGCCCCTTGGGACTGAAGAATTTGTTTAGTTTAGACAGGTGTTTGGTTTACACAGGTTCAAATTACATAGACTTTGCAGATTGGACTGTAAAGTCTGTCTGGCTTAGGCAGGTTTTCGGTTAGTTCAGGGTTTGGATTAGACAGGTTTCACTGTAACAAAATACAGTCAAACCTGTATAAAGAGGTCACCTGTGGGACAAAGAAAAAGTGACCTTTTAAGACAGGTGACCTCTTAAAAGAGGTTCAATTCATATGAAATTTTCTATGACAGGACAAGAAAAATGTGACCTTTTAATACAGGTGACCCAATGGACAGGTTGGACTCTATTTCTTCTCTATTCTTACCTTTCCAGGCTATGTAAGATCTTGTTCGTAAATCCTATTAGAAAAAACAATCTGTTGGTACAACTCCGTGATTAATAAGAACGCCGTCACGTCGGTTGATGGGACAATCAAAGAAATCTGAAATAGTAATAAAATAAAGAGGTTAAGTTTATGGTGTTTAACGTCACTTTCAACAATATTTCAGATACATTGTATCATATTGTTGTATCGAGTACACTACACATCTCCTGAGCGGAATGCGAACTCAAAACGTTAGTGGTGATAGGCACTGATTGCATAGGTAGTTATAAATCCAACTACCATATGATCATGACCACAATGGCCTGTGTAAAATAAAGAGAGTTCAGAAAGAGATGAAATTAAATAAGAACGTGTTCATAAGATGCCACCGCTTCTAACAAATATTAAATTAAAAGCTATGCCTTGGGTGCAACAGCAAATACATGTAGCTTTCAATTTGTCAAATGACACTAACGATGGAGCAGGAAAACCACAAAAACATTGCCATTTTTCAATTAACTAAGGGACATAACTCTGGAACAGTACAAAACATTATCGCTAAAATCAATTTGAACTGTCAAGATCGATCATTGTGTACAAATTTCATTTTTTGCATAATTAAGTGGCATACATGTACAATGTACAATGTGTACCTCAGAGAGGATTTTTTCATCCTTCCAGTTATAAAAGCTATGGTAGTTTTAAAAGTTCAAGTCAATCAAGTACATATATCCTGAGTGAATACTCGGAAATAAATTTTTAAAAATTCATTTTGCATATACCCCCCCCCTAACCATGGTATTTTGACCCCCCTTATCCATGGTATTTTTACCACCCTACCCATGGTATATCGATCCCCTTACCCATGTATATCAACCCCCCTACCCATGGTATATCGACCCCCCTAACCATGGTATATTGACCCCCCTGTCTATCTCTTGATTAGAAATGAGGGGGGTCAAAATACCATGGGGGTTCAATGTACCATACAGGGGGGAGGGGGTCAGTTTTCAATAAGGGGAGTCAATATACCATGGATGAAAATTGACCCCGGGGTCAATATACCATGGGGGTCAAAATACCATATGACACCGGTAATAAAGGGCCATAAATAAGAAATGACAAAGGTCAGATATCTAACATTTGAACTAGCTTTAAAATGTCAAGTCTATCAGATGACTCAAGATAAAGACCAGAAGCTAGAAGCTGATGGTGCCTGACATTTGGTTAGCCTTTTCCTTGATTTGTTTTGCAAACATGCATTTTTCAGAGCAATTATGTATCCAAGGCAAAGCCTGAGATGTGATATGCGATGAGAATTCCATTTGACACAAAACATATCAACAAAAACATGCTTATCAAGAATTTAGTGAGATGTTGTCAATATCATGTTACATTAGAAAACAGTAATATATAATAATAATATGTGTGTATCACACTTGATGCTTGATAATAGATAGTATCCTGTGTAAAGATCAAAGGGAATATTTACAAATCATTGATAAAAAATATACATCATAGTCAGCATCATAAGGTAAACTTACATTTTATGTATGACAGACAATATCAATTAGGATGGACCAGGATTTTCTAGCTTTGATAATCATTGTCATCATCATAAGGAAGATGTATGACTGGTAATATCAAGTGAATTACTATTAATATAGCTTATGTAAATCTTCACAAGTGTCTATTAATTAATATGTGATACATATTACTAACATCACTTATAATTAGGATGGTCCAAGATTTCTAGATTTGATATTAATTTTTTTTTTTATTTATTTTGACATTAATTTTTTTTATTTATAAGAGTACACAGGTTTCAGAGAAGAAGATTAAAATGTAAAAGTTTACTGAGGACAACCGGTGCAAAGTGATAACAATACTCACATGACCCGTTTAGGTCAGGTAAAAAGATCTCTAAATATTGATTCCTTGTGTGGATATAATCTTAAAATCTGATAATAAAAGTTTCTCCTTAAAATACCTCAATGAAACATTGTTACAGACAGTGCTCTTTAATTTATTCCCCTCTAAGCTGGCCATGGGAATGATATTACCATGTTAATAAAACCTTAATATCTAATTTAGCTTGCACGAGATGTTTCTGGAATTAACCTTCATCAGGTAGATCAAAATCAAAATATTGGAAAGCCAAGATTTTAAAGTTTCCCGGAGCAAGAAAACCAAAGGGATTAAGGCCAACAACAAAAATATGTGTGTTTAGGGTTTCCCTACCTACCCTATTTTTTTGCTCTCAAAAATGCCTACCCCAACATTTTTATGGTCATTTTGGCTTAAGCACCGTTAAATTTTGGATTTCTTCCCCATTAACTTAATGTAAATATATTTTGAAAAAAAAAAAAAATTCCCTACCTACCTACCCTATTTTTTTAGGGATGATACCCTAAACGCACATATTTTTTTTGGGCCTAACGGAATAGCCAAATTGGGGGGGAAGGTCACCTATGCCTGAGGGAGGAGAACCTTAGTTTTAATAATAATTACATTATTTAGGAACTGTAAATTGCAATAATAGATATATCTAATAAACCATGACTGACTACTGGACGGATGATACCCTGGAGGACTAATAGTTACCAGCAAAAGTCTGGACGCAGTGATAGTAATAAAAACATAGATATCTAATTTGAATTAAAACATTATGAAGATTGATCAAACTAACAAGGGCAACTACATTATGTACAGGGTTATGGTGTTTAATGCCACTTTCAACAATATTTCAGTTATATTGAGCCGGTCAGTTTTATTGGTGGAGAAAACCGGAGTGTCCAGAAAAAATCAGTGACCTGTCGAGAGTCATTGACAAACTTTATAACATAATTAATGTTGTATTGAGTACATCTCGCCATGAGTGGAATTCAAACTAAAAACTATAGTTATAACTAAATATCTTAAATATCTTCTAGACAATTAACTATTACACAAGTTGTCTGATGTCATATAAAAAGTATGACTGCACATTGATAAAAACAAATTTACAATCCTTTTTTTTATAACTGCATAAACTAATATATAAAACTGTACTAACAATGCCATTCTTAATAAATCGAAAACATCCAATCAATAACAATTTTAATCTTCTTTTTTTAATTAAGTCAAACAATGCAATGCATTTAAGTTGCAGGTGTATCTACATTTAAATGGAAAAATTTGATGGAAAATCTTTAATAAAAGCTTCTTTCTAGTAAACAAATCAAATAAAACCATTAAAGTAATAATTTTTTGATTAGAATAACGAAAAATCCAAATATCTTTTAAACTATAGATTTTTAAACAGCAAAATAAACGAGAGTTTTATTTAGAATTAGGCCTAAATTAAAATTAAGTTTGTTTCCGTTTTCATCGACCGACCCTTAAAAAAGCCGCCGAGTCAAAAAAATGTATTGCCAAAAAAAACAACAATTTTAAAAAAAAATAAAATCGTAATTTCCGGAAAATCGATGCGCGTCCGTCCGGAATCGGTTACACATTTAGTAGTCAAACTCTTCAATGTGAAGTCAAAATTTTATTATGGGCTGTTTCAAAAAAAATGACCCCATTTCTTTTATCATTGACCATTCTAATATGTGAAACAGCCCTTATATAGAAAGATACATCACTCTTACTATTCTATCAGTGACATTAATATATATTTTGTTAATGGTGTATCTTTTTACTGTGTCTTGTGATTAAAGTGGTACTTTTCGATCAAAAGTTACATTTAATGATTTATTTCTCTGAGACTGGGATCACAATGATGTCTATATTTACATGATATGTCTCTTTCTGCACTGTTCATTGTTTGACAGTTTAGATTTTTTCTAGTCTTCACTGAATTCATAAATTTCATATATGAAATTAATTTAATTCCAGAATCTAGTCACTTGTCAGAATTTTAAAGAAGATTTCATGTATACAGGGATTTTGGGAAATGGCATTTTTTGTCTGTTTGGGAATTTTTCATCGACAAAAGAGTAATTTTGGGAAAATTACTTTATGTTCTTATTATATTAATATTGATGTTATTGTCTGTTTTATTTTTATTCATAAGTACCTTAAGGACATCTATTCAATCGTCACATTTTTATTTCTGTCTACCCGGTGATATTGGAGTCTTTCATAGCAGTGATTTTTTATATGTACCCCCCTCCACCCTTTTCCTTTTGAAATATCACTGTGTATTACCAATACCACACAAATTGTAAATAAATCATATTTGGGTAATCCTCGGGAGAAGAATGATGTCTCTGTCAATTTGCTCAACGATCCAACTATATATATAGCAATGAAAATATAGCACAAACATAAATTGCCACTGTCAGTCAAAAACTGAAGAAAGTAAAGGCTTTAATTATTATTTGCCCAACCTAAAATCAGATTGCAACAATGGAGGAAAGCTATTGTAGTTCAAAGTCTATTTTTTAATTGGATATGCATTAACATTTACACATGTCTGGATGTAAATAAACTGTTCGATAGATCGTAATAGTAACTCGGCGTCAGGTATAAAATACCAATGCGGATGGATAAATATCTGAAGCGGGCTGGTGCATTTCAACGAATTTTGAATTGCCAATCTTCGCATATATGAACATATTTGATATGAGAACTATGATTTTATGTCACAGAAATGAGAAAAATAAATGAAAAGTTCGTTTTGTTGAAAATAGGTTCGGACAAAAAGTTCAGTCAACATTTCCGGTAGCACATTACGCATTGCGTCCCCTTTCCAAAATGGCACCAATGTTGTTTGTTTACGAAAAACAAATACAAATAGTTTTATTTCAAGTCGGGCACATATAAACATTTACCGAATTTAAAGTTTCTATAAACCGTAATGGATTACTTTCCAAGAAAATCACTTTCAAAATATTTAACGGATACAATAGACTTCAATAAACATGTGCACGATTTGGGAATTTATAACAGGAAATTGGGAATAAAAACAGGGTAATTGTCATTGGGAATGGGGCCAAAATTCGGCCCTAGAGAGATGGCTGAAAAATCCCTGGTATAACAAGTCATTGTACTTAGTACTGCAGTCTTCACAATAAACTTTTTAACTTGCCAGCAAAGGGAACTTGTGCCAATGGAATTTTTACAAGTCCCCCATATCAAGACAATTTTGAACTTATTTGTTCCTTTAAAAACATGCTATCGACTTCATGATTTCTGCACCAGTTGCAGAACATCAATTGCTTGTCTTCATCGTAGGCCATCCAAGAACGATCTTTCGTCCATTGGGGAAAAAAAAAATTCCCCTGGATTCTTTATCATACTTTTTCTTGCCACCTGTCTTTCGTCCGCTGATGCCGGTCTTTTAAATTTTTTGTCGGGGATAGACCCATCAACATAGCGTAGAAAGCTCAATGCTGAGATTTACTTAGCCATACTTGTTGTTTATTATAACTTGACACTTCTATTATATTATGTATCTCCCTTTACAGTTTTGACCAATCAAAAATTCTGATACATAATATTCCATCAAATTGACCAATGAGCGTAGCGGAAACAAAAAAGAAATATTTCGACTGACAAGACTGTCGTAAAAAGCCTAAAAGTTGTCACAAGCCAGTAGGACTTCTCATATGTCAAATTTCACAAGCCATTGGCGTCGGACTTGTGGCTAAATTCGCAGACTAGTACTGAGCATTGTTTTACACTTTTTACAAGTCTATGTATTTGCATTTTTCTTTAAAATGTTCATTGTTTCTAGTCTGATTAAAAATGTTGATTGTTTCTAGTCTAACCACAGGGGCTTGCAGTTATATTTTCACTTCACCAGGTTAGCTGCGGAACCGTAGCCCTTATGGTCCTTGGGAAGTTTTTCTGATATTTGCGGACCATATGGCTACGGATTTCACCCTATCAAAAACTTTCGAAAATGCGCGGTGAAAATTTTGTACACATTTTTTGCAAATTATAGTCATGAAATCGGGTCCGAGAACGATCAAACATATACATGCATTGTTTCGTTAGATATTTATCTACATTCTTCTATACTTACTTACCTCACGTGATAAATAAAATAGGGTTATAATTGGAAAAATCAAGTGACCTCAGAACGAGACCACCGGAGTAGCAAGATGGCTGACGTCAAGTAGGCAGGACTTGTCACAAATGAGACATTTGTTATAATGAGCTGGAAGTGATTATTAATAGGTAAGTGTAAGTATAGAAGAATGTAGATAAATATCTAACGGAACGATACATATATGTTTGATCATTCTCGGACCCGATTTCATGACAATAATTTGCAAAAAAAGGTGCGCAAAATTTTCACTGCACATTTTCGAAAGTTTTTGATTGGGCGAAATCCGTAGCCCTATGGTCCACAAATATCAGAAAAACTGCCCAAGGACCATAAGGGCTACGGTTCCGCAGCTATTCACCAGGTATGTGTTAAAAAGAAGAAGGGAGGACACTTTTTGGGGGGTCAAAAGTAAAAGTAGAGTTTCGCCACCTTTTTCGCTTCAAAAACGGTTTAGTCTTTGTTCTTCCCATCAAATTAATGCAAATATCGATGTTTTTTGCTGCTTGACTGGTTTACAGTGGAATAACACTCTTTTTTAAATTCCAAGCAGTGCGGACAACTTCTTATCATACTCAATTCCGGTTTCTACGGACTTAATAATATTGATAGAAATAAAAAATCCTAATATAATTTTAAAAAAGTAGGAAAAAAGACAACTTAAATCTCTTGCATTATAATATATTTTTTCCTTGTCTCAATCAATCTGGAAATATAGGAAGACAACATTTTAAGAATATCTTTTGACAAGATTGAGTAAATAATTTCCAGCAACAATGCAAGTTTAAATCCTTCGACCAATGAAAACTCACCTTAATATTTAGTCCGTATAAACCGGAATTTAGTATGATAAGTTGTCCACACCGCTTTGAATTTAAGAACGATTGTTATTCCACCGTAAACCAGTCAATCAACAAAATACCACGATATTTGCATTAATTTTATGGGAAAAACAAAGACTAAACTGTTTTTGAAGCGAAAAAAGGTGCCGAAACTCTACTTTCACTTTTGGCCCCCTAAAAAGTGTCCTCCTTCTTCTTTTTAATACATACCTGGTGATGTGAAAATATAACTGCGAGCCCCTGTGAGTCTAACATAGTCATTTCCTCCGAATTTGAAATATTCTAAATATTCTAGATGTACATTGTAGTCACTTTTTATAGTCGACTTTTGCTTGTAGAAGAAAACAAAGTCAATCTGACAAATAAAAGACATGAATGTTACAGTATTGTTAATCTGCAGCCTACAAAAAAATATATGTTCTGGTAGTCAGTCCAAAAAAAAAAAGAAAAAAAGCCTACCTACCTACCCTACTCTAAAAGTCAGGGTAGGTGAAAGGGGAAACAAACATTTTTTTAATTGCAGCCTTAGGAGTGCTAACTAAAAATGTTACAGTAATGCTTCTTATTGTTTTGGCTGAGGCTGCACTCAGATGAAATTTTGTATTTTGGTCCTATTTTGTTGTCATTTTTCGGGTGGGAGTAGATGTACTTTATAGAAGAGCCATCCGTACGTCAGGTATCTTACCTGTAAAATCTTTCTCTCAGCCACGTGTACTTTAGACGAACCTGACAAGCATTTCTCTCATAAATTATTGTTATATTTTGCATTTTTTTGTAAAATGGGTAAAAAGTCTGAATGCCAAAAGTTTGTAAAAAAGTTGTTTGCCTTGGTAAGGAAAAGGCAACGAAGAAGCCAATTGTCTCATTTGATAGGGTATATCAAAGGACATCTAAAGCTTTGGGTGTGTCTTACACTTCAGTGCACCATATTATTATGAATGGTAAGAGGCCTTGTAAGTCGAATAGACCCAAAGAAAGAGCTAAAATTTTGGACCACTTTGATCATTGTGTTATTAAAAGAACAATCCACGGTTCATATTCACGGAAAATTGCTCCGACCATCTCAATAATACATAAGGAAATAAAAGATTCTATTAAAATATCAATGTCTTAACTTACTCTAACTCTCATTGATCTTGGATATACTTATAAAAAAATAGGTGATAAACGAAGAGTTCTGTACGATCAAGTGTCTATTATCAATTATAGGTGTAATTATCTGAGAAAGATCATCGTGTACATGGATGAAACATGGGTTAACCTAAATCACTGCACAGATTATATGTGGCTTCCGAATGATGGGTCCGATGCCCCAAAAATACCCTCGGGTAAAGGCAAACGTTTGATTGTTTTGCATGCAGGTACATGTACGTGAAGCGAGGGTTTGATTGACGGCTGCGATTTAGTGTTTCTGGCCAAATCAAAGGATGGCGACTATCACCAGGAGATGAATAGTGTTGTCTTTCTTGAGTGGTTTGAAAATCAATTGATGCCTGTTCTGGAAAATCCTAGCTTGGTTGTGTTAGATAATGCAAGTTATCACAATGTTAAAACAGAAGATACGGTGTGCCCAAATTTTAGTCAGAAAAAAGCTGTTCTCCAAAACTATCTTACACAACACAACATTCCCTTTTCTGCTACTGATACCAAAAAAAGTATTATATGAAAAAATAAAACAAAAAAAGACCCCAGTAGTTTATAAAACAGATAAAATTGCTAATTTACACGGACATGAAGTATTAAGAACCCCCGTTCGACACTGTGAACTTAACCCGATATAATTAATATGGGCGCAAGTCAAAGGTTTCGTGGCTAAAAACAATACCACCTTCCGATTAAAAGATGTTAAAGAACTCACGTACGGTGCTTTCGGAAAAATTACAAAAGATGTGTGGACAAAAGCAGAAGAACATGTGGTCAAATTTGAAAAAGAATACTGCAAAGAAAACTGTATAGAAGTGTCATAGAACCTATTATCATTGATTTTTGTGATGATGACTTGGATGACGAGACGGGTTGAAGTATAATCATATAATATAATAGGCAGAGAAAAAATGTAAAAATCGAATAAATGTCACGTTAAAGCCAATGCCGAAAATATTTGGAACATGGGTCTGCCATTTCATTAAAGTTTAAGAACAGTTGAAACTATCTGGGGTCAGATGAATTATTTAACTTATATTGATTATAACACGTAAATAATACACAAAACAACTTGACACAAACAAAAACAAGAAAAAAGATAAACAGGGACAGTTTATAATCCAACCGAAAACCAAACACAAAACGGGCCTCGTATTCATGAAAAGTCAAAACAAACAAACACAAAGATCGAAACTTCGGATTCCTGATTTGGATAAGCATTTTGAAGTGGAATAGGTTAAATATATATTTCCAAACTTTTAGCTCACGTTTGAGTTTTTAAAGATATAACTTGGTTTAGTAGAATAGTTACGTAAAACAATTGCAAGTATTAATGATTCATCAATTATTTTTGCAGTTTTTAGGTATTTTTTTACCAATGTTAAGTTGAAGGTTTGGTAAAAAAAATAGCTAAAAAAATGACAGTGCTCAATGTCATAATCTACCCCCCTCCACACACACACAAAAATCATTCATCCAATTGATCTCTAAGGTTCTATAATTAAAAAATGTACTAATTTTACGAGCATTTTTTAATTAGAAAGTCGTACAATCTCAAAACTAATTTTTCGTTCCGTTTCTTACATGTATATAAATTAAAAATGTCATACAGAATCGAACAAAACGACAATGATGTATTCTTCATATTATTTGATATATGAAGACTTTATTTTTTCACTATTAAAGACAGAAGTGCTATATATTTAGTGAAAAATAAAAATAATGAAAAATATCCGTCCAAACAATTTTTACAGGTAAAAATCAATGAACTCAATAGTGCATGTAGGAGATGGTGACCAGCTCTACGGAGAACAATGGAATCTTTCGGGTGACCGTCGAGTGTCTATTGTCCTCAGGGATTTAAACCCACGGCCGCATGCTGTTCTCTTTTATAGACTTATTCCCTCCGTATTTCATCAAACTTTGTCAAAATATACACCCAAAAACTCCTTTAAAATGCGATTTTTCTATATGAGCAGGGCCAAATACGTTCACTTTCTGGTCTGCAAACTTCCAAATTAAATTAGCACCCTTGATTATCTACACAACTCTCGTTTACACTTCTACTTTAAAATCTACAGCTTAAAAGATATTTCAAATTTTTGTTATTCTAATCAAAAAATTATTACTTTAATAATATATGCTTTTAGTGGATAAACGGATGACATTGCCTACATGGTATAGTAGCAGGATTATATATACAAGATCTATCGATTCAATCAGAATCTATTACCACACTAGTAATCAATACAATAGCATGACTTTTAAATCTTGGACAGCAACCATATTCCTTCATGCACATCTGCAGGTAGTGTACTACAAGTGTGTAAAGTTTCATATAAAAATCCAATAAGCCGTTTAGGAGGAGTTGTGCTTACAAGGTACATGCCCCCCACCCCTTTTTCGTGAAAGTATAAGTGGACAATATAAGTTGAATTATCTCCCCTTTTAAATTTTGGACAGCAACCATATTCCTTCATGCACATCTGCAGGTAGTGTATTACAAAGGTGTAAAGTTTCATAAAAATCCAATCAGCCGTTTAGAAGGAGTTGCGCTTACAAGGTACATGCCTCCCCCCCACCCCCCTTTTTCGTGAAAGTATAAGTTGAATTATCTCCCCTTTTGAATTTTGGACAGCAACCATATTCCTTCATGCACATCTGCAGGTAGTGTACTACAAATGTGTAAATTTTCATAAAAATCCAGTCAGCCGTTTAGGAGGAGTTGCGCTTACAAGGTACATGGACGGACGGATGGACAGGGCGATTCCTGTATACCCCCCAAACATTGTTTGCGGGGGTATAAAAAAAAAATTCTAGGGTCATGAAAAGGTTCATCTGTTCCTCTACTATCTTTCTGACATCTCATTAATACAATATAGGAGCTTGATTAATTGATGTTTACCACCAACAAATTTACTTTAGCAGTATTTCAGCTATATTGCAGTCCTCGAAATGAAAATTTTTATTTACTCGTCTGAATCAAATTCTTTAAATTCTTTTTATATAGTTCTAAATAAAAATTGAAAAATTTACTGGTCGAACAAAGTTTTACTGATCTTGGGCTGGAGGACCGGTGCTCATCATGAGGTCTGAATTGTGGCATAAACAAATTTAAAAAAATTTATAAATTAAATTCCTAAACTACACAATTACAGGTGCTAAAAAGTATTCATTTACATATATTTATACATACCAAATATTTCAGATTACAAGAATAAAATATGTTGATGCACATATAAGACTTTTGTACTTGTTGTCAAACACATAAACTCCTTGTAAAATGTAAATTCCTTTAAAAACACCATTTGATATATATACACCTGCATCTATTAAACAGTTCCGATCATAAAATTTACATTTTATTTTTTTAAGGTTTGTTATTTGTTGTTTTGCAGTGATTTGTCTTAAAGACGTTTGAAGGTTAAAGAAAACTCAATTTTTTCCTTTAAACATTCAAAATATAATGACAAAGACAAAAGGTCATATGTACTTGTAACATGAGTTCATGTGTACCCAGTCCGGATATGGATATATATACATTGTACATACAAACAAATCATTTAAAATTTTATATATTGATATATGTAAGTATATACATGTATGTAAATTGCCGGAAAATGACAAATTTGTTACCATAATGACTAATTATTTGTTATTTAAACAAAAGTTTGTTTTCTTTAGTGCAAATAGGCAACATAAGATGGATTTTGATATTTTTCTTCTAAGATTGTTTTTGTCTAAAGAATGATATAATTCATATAAAATGACTTCCTTTTATGTTTGTTTTTGCTTACCAGGCATACAAAGTACATGTATGTAATTTATGCAACAATAAATAAAAATATTGGAAAATTAATTAGACTAAGCTAAAAACAAAATGAAATGTTTGATTGAATGTTGTGACCTGACATAACACAATCTTTGATTTGATTTGATTTTGGTGTTTAACGCCACTTTCAACAATATTTCAGCTATATCATGGTGACCAGTTTTAGTGGTGGAGGAAGCCGGAGTATCCGGAGAGAACCACCGACCATGGGCAAGCAACTGGTAAACTTTATCACTTGCGGTTGCGAGTCGAGTGCACCCTTTTTTGTAATTTACAAAGCCGGGTGCGTACCCACGCCGTATTGGTGATAGGCTTGAATGAGTTGCTAGATCTAGCGACCTAACTCATTGAGCCACCCGGGCCCCTCACAATCTTTGACCTATGCGAACTGTTTTGAATGTCAGAACATTAATTGTTACAAAAATTAATATATTAATGAAATATAACAGTATTGCCATCTTTTGTTTTCTGATAATGTTGTATAAATGTATTATATGCATCACTGTTGGTACAACTCTTTACATGTCTCGTCTGTTGTGTAAAGACCATCACAACAGTAATACCAACACATGCAGTAGACACAGAGACGGATTATCTTAAAGGCTAGCATAGGCTGCAGCCTAGGATGGATTATCTTAAAGGCTAGCATAGGCTGCAGCCTAGGACGGATTATCTTAAAGGCTAGTATAGGCTGCAGCCTAGGACAGATTATCTTAAAGGTTAGTATAAACTGCAGCCTAGGACCCCTCAAGCTTGGTAATGTCACTCAAATATATCACGTGTAAAAAATATTCAAGATGTGTACAGGCGAGTTAAGAGGCTGGTCGCGACTGAAAGGGGCCCCATAATATCATTACCGTAGGTCATAATCTGGCCCTGAGTAGACAGAAGTAAAAAAATAATACTATTGAAGTACTTTAACCACTAAAAGAAAAAGATGCTTTAAACAAACAAGTCTCAGTTTTTATTTTCAGCAAAGACACCCTCCCCCCTTTTTTAACTGACAAATTTAGAATTTTACCTTGATACTACATCTAAAGCAATCCTCGCAATAATGAGCACTGGTCCTCCAGCCCAAGATCAGTAAAACTTTGTTTGGACCAATATATTTAAATTTTCATCTCGAGGACTGCTAAAGGTCAACTGAAATTAATTATCATGAACAAATATTTGCATTTCTATTTATATCCAGAAAAATGAAAAATATCTACCGCTTCTGTCATAACAAGGTTTAATAACACAAATCTAAAATAGGATGTTCCAGAGTTAACAATGTAATGAATGCCATGTTATTTATAAGAAGCAAATTCATTTTGATGTCAATATGAAATTTATTTTTGAAATACAAAATGTATAGAATTGTAACATAAAAATGAGGTCATACTTAAGGTCATCAGAATTAGGTCATGTGATCAATGAACCAATAATGTTTGCATTTCAAAGAAATTAAAAAAAACAAAATTCTGAAATTCAAATATTACAACAAAAACAGAATACATTAAAAAAAAACAACTTAATTTTAACCTTTGTATATTAAAATTCAAATTGCGGAAATTAGTTCCATGTCAGTCAAAAGTTACAATAAACTTTTAGATGTCGGATAGAAAAAAAAACAACTTAAAATAAGTTTGCAAGTTTCATTTATCTAATAATCTTTCTCACAATTGCAACTCGAACGTACCTCGCAGTGAGCTTGGCAAGCGCATAAAACTATAAATGTTTGGTGAACTGACATTATATACATGTATATTATATAATACAGTGAATGTACATTGTCTGAAAATATCAAATTTATTTGTCCGAGCTTTAGAAACAGGTAGAAAAGTGAGCCAGCGGTTGTAGGATAAATATTATAATCGATGATTTTGTACATTTTCCCTTTGATAATTACACATGATAATATCTATTATACAGCTATTAGCGGGATATCAACATAATATTGCTACTTTCTAATGTGACGCTATAATGATGTCACCTCACTACACTAAATCATCCATATTTGGGTTTTAACTTGAAAAGGACTTCTCATCGCCTCTCCAATCTCAGGTTTCACCTTCGATGCGACATTGCTCTGAGAAATCCATTCTTGCTTTAGCAAATCATCAACGATAGCAAGTATTTATAAAAACAATGCAAACAAATATATTGATTGTTTGTTTGATTGACGGTGCTTAATGCCACTTTCAACAATATTTCAATTATATCGTGGTGGTCACTTTTATTGGCGGCAGATCTGTGATTTTCTCCTGGTACTAAGGTTTCCTCCATCAGTAAGTAACATGACTGCTACGATATAACTGAAATATTGTTGAAAGTGGTGTTAAACACCATAGCCCTAACCCTACAAGTACATGTATGTATTAGCTATAGCCTGGTAACAAGTTGGCTTTAATGTAACAAAAACAGTGTATGTTGTTAGGTCCTGTTATAGGAGATAATAAGTGTAGTAAACAGGGGCGTAGCTATACCTAACTTGATGTGGAAGCACAAAATTAGGGCGAGGGGTCTGGGGGCCCAGGGGGCAAAGCCCCCCGTAAGCGCCGCGAATATAGCATATTTCAATGTATAGAATAAACTTAAGAAAGACCAAAAGGCCCTTTCACGGTTATAACAGCCATATTGGATAGGGGCAAATTTTTGGATAAAGGGAGGAATGGTATGATAATACAAGAAACCCTATGTGTGTTGCTGAGCAATTTTTCTGGTCCATGACGTTTTCCTGTTTTTTTTAAACAATTTCTACCTCTATGAAGAAAATTTGCCCCTATCCAATATGGCTGTAATAACCGTGAAAGGACCTATTCGACTGGCAGTAAGTTTTTTTGGACAGAAAGAATCAAGACTTTGAACAATAACACGAACAACATTTATGTTTTTTCTATTAATTTTCTATCTGACAGTCATATCTACCCATAGAACTCTGTAACCAAGTTTCAAAGTCTACTCATTTTCACTATGAGTTTCCATATTAGGGTCAGCGGCAAAAAGAAAACCTAAACGACATGTTTTCTTTACAGCAAATACATCTATTACTCTCTCAACATCGATATGCCAGTGTTCATAAGCATGTAAAACGGCCAAAGCAGACTGCCTCTCGGTAAGCATAGTCAACCGAACATACGCTTTAACTCATCTCATTACACTAAAGCTTCTCTCAGCTGTGGCAGTATATTTATATGCATAGTGACAAGAACTAGCAAGCAGACATAAATGTTTGGGTAGAGCTCACAATTAATTACTGCAAGTGTTTCTGAGATAGTTGAGAGTGTAGGGTTTGCCACAATATTCCACCGCACTAACCATCTATCGACCTCCTCCTGAAATTGTTCGACATCAATTGCTGGTAGGTCATCTCTAAAAGTTTCAAACACAGTATTGGTGATCTCTCGTGTGAGGCCGTCGAGTTTTGTTGGGATGAGATCTTGTGCGCAAAATCTATTCTCGTTAGAGATAAGGCAACTGTTTAGTTCCTGCAATAGATGGTCTATAAAAGGCAAGTACATAGCACGCCTCCAGTACTGGTTTGGGGTTTCTGTCAGCACGTTGACTCGGTGCCGCTAATATTATTACTAGTATTATAATGATGAAGAATGTCATTGCCGAATAA
This sequence comes from Gigantidas platifrons, assembly GCA_002080005.1. Classification (NCBI taxonomy): domain Eukaryota; kingdom Metazoa; phylum Mollusca; class Bivalvia; order Mytilida; family Modiolidae; genus Gigantidas; species Gigantidas platifrons. The sequence goes on from MJUT01048576.1 coordinate 152,052, forward strand.
TAACATGACACTTCTCAATCACCTCCTTCATGCACATCTTCTTTTCTTCATTTCTGACCTTGCCTCCTGCCTTTTTTTTTTCTTTTTTTTTGTTGCCAAAACGATGTGGAAGCACATGCATCCGTGCCTCCGCATAGCTACGCCCCTGTTAAAACCTGTCTAGACTGACCCTCCTGGGGACAAGTTTTTTTGATTGGAATAGACAGGTGACAGGTATTCAGTTGATGTATAATTTTCTACATTGGGACTTTATCTAAAGTTCTGTTTACATAGGTTTCTGGTTTATTCACGGTTTGGCTTAGATAGATTTCACTGTAATTATGATCCTTGACATAAATTAGAGTATAAATAAATCTCACAATGTTTGAATTAGATCCAGCATGCCAGGCATGAAACCTATCTTCGTATTTCAGAGGATTAACATGATCAAACGTTGTTTTTTATATTGTTTTTGACTGAAATTTCAATAAGCTGAAACATTTTGTGCAATTTTATAATAAAACAGTTATCAAAATCTAGCTAATTACCTTAAAACTGTCTAGCTTTGAATCAAACTCTACTGCTGATATATGCCGTCTACTTGTTAAATCTTCAAACTAGGTAATCTTATTTTTCATATGACTTTGAAAATTAGAATCAACGGAAACATTTTGTGCATCAATATTTTTATCAATGTTAGACAAATTTTTAATTAAAATCTAGCTATAGCTAATTACCTTAAAAATTGCTAGCTTTGAATCCAACTCTACTCTGATATATGCCGTCTGCTTCTTAATTCTTCAAACTAATCTTATTTTTCATCCACAAGTCTGAAACATATACATGTATTAAAGATCAATGAATCAAATAGAAAAAGTAAAAAATATTGATATTTGGGTCCATATTTAACAAATAGTGCATAGCACTGAGGGTGACCGAAGTGTCATGCACTATTTGTTATATTATACCGAAAATCCATTGGTTTCTTTGTGTATAAATAAAGTTTGAAAAAGTGAATATCAGTAACAACAGTGTTTGAAAATATTTTTTTTTATTGTTTTTTTTTGTTTTGTTTTTTTTTTTTTTTAGACAGGCGATTTTTTCCGTGGGTGCA
>MJUT01048576.1:193552-211943 GCA_002080005.1 Gigantidas platifrons
GATTGAAACCGGTAGATGGAGAAATATTGATAGAGGAAATAGGTACTGTAATTTATGTAATTGTCAGAAATTAGGCGATGAATACCACTTTGTTTTGGAGTGTTCCTCTTTAAACGATAAACGTAAGCAGCTTCTCCCAAAATATTTCATGAAAAGACATAATATTGTAAAAATTTTTGAACTTCTATCTACCAAAAAACAATCGCTGTTACGAAAATGATGTATATTTATCAAACATTTCAATAAGATCTTATGTACTCCTGGCTTACCCACTGTTGTACCTTAACACATTTAACCTCCTGTCTGTATATTTTGTAAATAGTCTTGTTATGTTATTATTATGTTGTTATTTTTCTCTGTACCATTGTATTTGGCTGTATGAGAATAAAGATATATATTGTTTGTTTTTAACAATAGAAATTAACTACTGAATTTATTAACAATTATTTAGGAAGTGTAAATTTCAGTAATAGATATATCTAATAAACCATGACAGTTCCGAAACACTGACAACTGGGTGGATGATACCCTCGGGTAAACTAAGGAAACAGACTATAGAAAACAAAAATACACAGTTTTCTTAAATATTTTTACGTAATAAATTGTCAATTTTACAGACAGTTTAACAGAGCCCTATGAGCAATATATGTATTTTTGTTTTCTATAGTCTGTTCCCTTAGTTTACCCGAGGGTATCATCCACCCAGTTGTCAGTGTTTCGGCACTGTCATGGTTTATTAGATATATCTATTACTGAAATTTACACTTCCTAAATAATTGTGTTATTATTGATAAAAATAAGGTTCTCCTCCCTCAGGTATAGGTGACCTTCCCCTATTTCGGCTATCCTGTTTAGGCCCTTTAGTTTTATTGCTGTCAAAACTTTGAATTTTTTGGTTTTCCAATCTTTCGATTTTAAGCGTACCTGATGAAGGTTATTCCAGAAGTGCGCATGCTCACTACATTTGATATCTACGTGTTTATTAATAACACATAGACAATTTGACGATTATACAAACAGTTGTTTTTTTCACAGAACACGTTTCACACATTTAGACTAAATCGAGCATGAATGCTAGTATATGGTCCTCTACTCAATGTACAGTGTATTCAGAAAAGTCTTCAACATTATTTTAATTAAAGATATAAATTAAGTCACCCAGTGACTTGCGACATGTCAGTGATTTTCTCCCGATTCTCAAGTTTCTTCCACCAATAAAACTGATCTCCACGGTATAACTGAAATATTGTTCAAAGTGGCGTTAAACACCATAGCCCTTCCTCCGCCTATCATGGTAGTGCCCTCACTTTTCTATATCAGTCATGTGCCTTATTGTTGAGGATTTTTGTACCCTCTATACATTTAGTGTAATGTTTGTGAAAACGAAAAAAGGAGAATTCGTCGTAAACAAGTAAACATGTATTTTAACCACCTACCTGTCTATATATATCAGGTCATTTATCTATTATATCTGACCTTTTTGATGCGTTTCTCCTAACTTAATTCAATAGAGTGCAACACTGTAGTTCAGGAAAGTCTTAAACATGATCTTAATGAAGCGTGGGAAGTGGACAAAAGATAGTGGACAAAGGTATTCGGACGCTTTTAAATTTCCCCTATATATTTCATATTTAACTGCATTTTTAAACAAATTTATCTTGAATTCAATTCATGTCAGATTTTGATATCAATTTTTATCAATACAAACAGCAAACTATGTAGTTTAATAGTATTCAGTTTAAATGATTCTAGAAGGATGTTTTTGATTTCAAATCCTCACGATTTAAACACAGTCTTAAAGAATTTGTCTACAAATGAATGTTTCGAATGCAATTAAGTCAGTTTTAATTCTCAAAATGTTTGTATTATATATAACTGTTTTGAAAATTATGTAGTCAAATTACATTAAATTCGTCTTTTATTAATATAGAAATTATCATTTGACATTAGAATGATTGTGGTTTTTGTAATTGCAGTTTAATATCAAATATACCATCAATACTGGAAGCTTCCAAGTATTTTGATCTCCGGTACGGTTTCCTCAACCAATATAACTGACCACCAAGATATCACTGACCACCAAGATATCACTGACCACCAAGATATCACTGAAATATTGTTGAAAGTTGCGTTAAACACCAAATACTTTGTTCTCTACTGAGGTAGTCGTGGTCGTGATCATATGGTAGTTGGATTTACAACTGCATGTACCTATATGTAAGCGGTGTATACTACCACTAAAGTTGACGAAGTGTATTTGATACAACATCACGTGATCAAGTTTGTCAGTGACTTGCGACAGGTCGGTGGTTTTTTTCCAGCTTCCTCCACCAATAAAACTGACCTTCACGAAATAACTATAATATTGTTGAAAGTGGCTTAAAACACCATGACCCTAACCCTTTATTGTAACAAAAACTATCAAAATTTGACATTAGGATAATTGTGTTTTTGATTGCAGTTTCATATGAAATGTACAGGTAATATCGGAAGCTTCAGAATACTTTTTTGTCCACTGCCTATACATGTATATACCATGTTATATTGACCTCATGTTCATATTAACAAAGTCCACGTTTCTGCCGATTTCGAATCTTATCATGCTTATGTTTGTTGTTTTGCATCCTGCATACCTCAAATGCAATGTTTGGAAAATGATGATAGATAGCTCCTGGTATCCAAGACAACCAGAAATTATTTTCAGTGATGACGAAAGAGACAAAAACTGCAATTAGATTTGTGGGGACATGATTTATGCTATCATTTTGTTTCGTAGACAACGTCAATGTTCGTTTTAGTAATAAATGTTCCGTCAAAAATTGTTGGAATTCCAATGGGAACAAATTGTGCTTATACAAAAATGAATCAGAATGAAGAGAACTGAGATCCCATCAACTGTTTTAACAACGGAACATTTATGTGTTTGTTCCTAGCAAGGACATATACATTGTATTTCCATCAGCATATGTCGTTGTGTGTTTGTTCCTAGCAAGGACATATACATTGTATTTCCATCAGCATATGTCGTTGTGTGTTTGTTCCTAGCAAGGACATATACATTGTATTTCCATCAGCATATGTCGTTGTGTGTTTGTTCCTAGCAAGGACATATACATTGTATTTCCATCAACATATGTCGTTGTGTGTTTGTTCCTAGCAAGGACATATACATTGTATTTCCATTAACATATGTCGTTGTGTGTTTGAGTTCAATGGTTTGAGATGAGTGATAGTCGTTCGTTTTGTTGATATTGTTAGAACCGTGGACAATCGTTGTCTATAAATGTCCATAATGATATTTTGACCCTACATTTAGTTAGATTGATTGATTGATTTGATTTTTGGTGTTTAGCGCCACTTTCAGCAATATTTCAGCTATATCATGGCGACCAGTTTTAGTGGTGGAAGAAGCCGGAGTACCCAGAGAGAACCACCGACCATGGACAAGCAACTGGTAGATTTTATCACTTGCAGCTGACAGTCGAATGCACCCTTAGCGAGCGCGAACCAACGCCGTATTGGTGATAGGCTTGTATGAATTGTTAGGTAATCCAACTACCTAACTTAGTGAGCCACCCGTGCCCTTCATTTAGTTAGGTAAAACTTGAAAGTCTATTAATTAAAATATGGATGTCAGTATTCCATGACAGAGTTCAAAATACAATTAGAAAGATTTGACCTTACCACAAATATTTCAAATGGTACTCGGGAACAAGTAAATCAGTTAACGTATTTTGAGTTTATCTGCTCTTCAAGTTCTACTTTTTGTTATGGTTTTCATTGTTTTAAATTCGAGCGTCAGCTACCTTACAATACAAAGCTGGTATCGCTGATGTTAGTTGACCCTGTACAGTGTCAGATTTCAGAAATCACAAACTAGTCGAGTACCTCTTTTAATATCATTTGTCTTTGGTCTGGTCTAAATAAGATACAACTTCTGCGATGAAACTAATGCGTTTCCTTCTCATTTCTATGCTAAACCAAGAATTTGAAATCAGTGTCGTTTGCATGGAACTATTTATGAGTAAAGCCGTTTGATTGCATGTCTATGAATTTCTCAAACAGTTAAATTATTTTTTTTTTGGTGGCAATCATCCTGAATTTTCAATAGTACTAATGATGTATTACTCACACATTCATTCTGATCAAATAAATCCTCTGATAAAAGAGGCATTCGATCTAAATAAATCTATGCACGATAATGGCATATTCACATGGTACACCTTTGCAAAAGAAATATTTGCCGAATTTGAAATAGATAATAGTGATTTTGAAGCTTTCAGTAGGCCATTTAAAATTGCTAAAATCTCTATTAAAAAATATTTAAAAAATCTGTTTATGAACATTATGAAAAGCAATTTACAGAAAAACTTTATTTGATTAATGACTCTTCAAAACTTTTCTTATACAGTAAACTAAAATCTGATATTAAACTAGAAGAATATTTAAAAAGGGAAAGAAATTTAAAAAATCGTCAATTGTTGACAAAATTTCGTTTAAGTGATCATAACTTAGAAATAGAACTAGGCCGTTACAAAAATATTCCACGAAATCAAAGACATTGTAAATTTTGTAAAACATTAGATGACGAATTCCACTTTTCCTTTGATTGTAAAGTTACTGATAATATTAGACCTGCCTTTATTGATTTTATAAAAACAAAATATCCTCACTTTAATCAAATAGATTCCCTTCAAAAGTTAAAAATTATTCTTAATCCTGATAAAGAAATTTTGCCCAGTGTTTGTAACTTTATAAAGCGATCATCAGAAGCGCGAATATGAGGTTCACGTTGGTCAGAACATATAAAACATAATATTGTTTTTTATGAAGCGGTAGTAGTTGTATTTGTTTATACATGTATATATACATTGTCTGTTTAATGTTAGTGTATGTTTGTATTGCTATACCCAAAAGGGTTTTATATGCAATAAAGATTATTACTAATGAGTGAGTGAGCGAATGGTTATTGTTTCACACAAACCGAGCAATTTTCCAGGTTTATCATGGCAAGAACAATAGGATCATGATAAAGTTCGTTTTGTACTAGACTAAGGTGATTGGTTCCATATTTATAGTGCTAGATCACTGAAATAAAAACGTAGATATCAAATTTGGTGCGCACGACGCGTTTCTTGAATAACCTTCATCAGGTACGTTCATAACGACAGTCTTTGGGTAAAAATGTCTCTCCACACTGACACATTATCCAAATTCCGAGTCGACCAGTCTTTGATCTCACTCCGTAATGCCGTGTGCTTAGCGGAGAAGCAACAAATGCAATTTTATAGTCTTTGGTAGTTTGGTTTGTCGTGACCACACTAACCATTACTCCATCAGAAAAAGAACAGTTCAATGTAATGACCCTTAATATCATTGGAGGAAGTCAGAGTCTGTAAAAATATAAGAATTCGCACCGAGAAACACATAAACAACAAAACCCATTGAAAGCCCATGCTTCAAGACTTCAACAAAAGATTCCAAGCGAAAAGGGACGCATGTCATAATTCCCTTAAATGTTTAACCTGAAATGTTATCCCTATCATTTATGCTTCAGACAAGCACTGTTACATTGCAAATTTTCATTTTCGCTGTATACCACAACTTTGAATTTCATCATTTTGTATCATAAGAACAGTTTAAAGATACCAAGGGATAATCAAAAGCCTTAAAGTAAAAGACAGACAATACAAGGTCCAAAAGAAAAGGGACAAAAGACAGACAATACAAGGTCCAAAAGAAAAGGGACAAAAGACAGACAATGATATACACTAAAAACTACATAGAGTGATTGCTGTTTAACGCAAACTCAGCAATTTTTCAGCTATATCATAGCGAGAACAAGTTAATTTCCAATGAGATGATGAATAGGTCCACTTTGTACTCGACTAACACACTTTTGTTCTTTTTAAGTGCTAGATCACGGAAACAACAGTCCGCCGATAGACATGTCGTCCCACTCAGACACATTATCCTGATTCCGAGCCAACCAGTATTTGCTTTCTCCTTTATGCTGCGTGTTTAGGGGAGAAGCAACAAATACCAATTTCATATTCTTTGGTTTGACCCAATCGAGACTCGAACCCACGATCTACCGCACTCTAGGCGATCCGTTACACTACCGATGCGGTTCAAAACGGCACAGAAAAATAAGACATTTGATAAAAATATACTATAATCACAAATATTCCATCACCCAGTATATTTTTAAAAATACTATGTAAATGTAGATATATAAATTAGACATTGAACTATTTGATTATATGTAGATAAATGAATGAAAACATAAAATAAGTGTGTTACATTTCAACCTTTTCTATAAATGTGGTGTCTTTTCAGCAGGGAGCTTTGAAGATTTTTTACTACTATCATAAATACATTAACAAAGGCAACGCAAAGCGTGGCGTATCCCCTCACCTAAAAATTGTACCCGATTACCTTGACCATTGACCTATGACCTCGAAAATCAATAGGGTTCCAGATTCTCTTAAGGACTAAGTATGTACCAAGTTTGGTCAAAATCAATTGAAGGATGTTAATTCTAGCGTGTTCAGAAGGATGTTACGGAAGGACGGACAGTAGAGTTACTATATCCCTTCGCAACTTCGTTGGCGAGGGGATAACAAATCTCGGAAGCGCCTGTGATTTGTTCCCATCAAGTGATCATTTCAACTGGTTTTGGTTCCGGAAATTGGCGTTAGCAGCAAGAACACAGTTCCTAACAAACATGTCTAGTTTTCATAATTCTTATATATATGTCACTTTGAATACTTTTACAGTAGCGTCACGAGCCCCGACCCATAGAAACCCTTTTGAATCAATAGCTGTAGCATACGGACCATAAACTTCATCATTCGACGTTAAAATCAAGCGGATGAATTTTCCAGAATGGTCTAAAAGATGTATGGCGTCGTTTGCATTATCGGTGACGAAGATGAATCCTCTGGAATCGCAAGCTATACCACGTGGTTCGAAACTATTTTTCAGACCTGACGTTTCTGTGCCGGTATATTTCGCTTTAAGGGTGCCATCTTTTCTGTGAATGGTTACACAACGACGTTGACAATCCGTGATACAAATGTCCCCCGTCATGTTTACTGCTATACGCAACGGGTACATAAATGTCCATTGGTCTTCATCACCGAATTCTCCCGCCATTCTGCCATCAGCTGTGTAACGTAGGACTTTGTTTTTATGTCCTTCTTTATAATCTTGAAAGGCTAAGGATTGACCGGTGCAGACGAGAAGTTCATTGTCGTCTGTTAGTGCGATGCCACGTGGGTGTAACCCGAGAGTTGCTATGATAGAAAAGTCAATGTTCCCATGACTTCTTAGAATTTGACGTTGGTCACTGCACGTGACAATAAGCGATTTAGACCTGTCTTGTAAGATCGTGTCGATGTTTCGTCCGACCGACTGCGTTCTTAAGCGAGTCCCATATACATTAAACAAGTGTATTTCCGGTTTCCATCCAGACGTCACCCAAGCTTCGCCATCTCCTACTGGACAAATGGAACTGACAACTTTGAATGTATCATCTACTTGAAAAACGGCCATTTCTTGGATCTGCAATGAAATTGGATGTCGATTTAATGAAGTGGATGCTGACATGTGCTGATTCCAGCAATCTGATTAAAATTAGCTGTTATTATAGGCTATGATCTCCTTGTCAGTTGGTGGAGGAAGCCGGAGAAAACCACTGACAAATTTAATCACATAATGTAGTATCGACTACACCCCGCCATGAGCGGGGTTCAAACTCACAACTTTTGTGGTGATAGGCACTGGATGTTAAAGCGGGAGCGTGGGTATAAATAGCTGTGGACGGAGCAAACATTCAGTTTCTACATTATTTTGGCCACGGTCATCTCGAGGAGGAAAAATCAATGATACACCGTTTCATAGTTACTTTTGGTTCAAAATATTTGACAGGCATAGTCACTAGTGTTTCTCCCTACGAAACTTTTAGTCTTATTAAAAATAATATTCTTCATCAGTCTAGAACCTACAAAAATCACTTCAAATTTCTGAGGTATGTGACCTTGGTCACGTTGGTCATGTGACATACAGAATCATAAATATGCTGTTCATATCAACGGAGATTTTTGCTGATAAGCTCCGCCCACAAATTTTGGAGGTAGGCACTACCGCAAATTTCCCTTTAAGGGGAGCATAGATTATAATCACAATTTATTTTAATCAGATTGTGATTCAAGCATAGGCGGCGCGCACCATTTGAAATTACCTAGATATTTAATGTATAAAAAAGAGAGAAAAAAACACAGAAAAATGTGCAAATATGTTGCATTTGTTCGATTAGAGACCTCTAGATATAAATCCTATGCCAGCGATAGGCGCTACCGAATCGTTGATCAGGTTTGCATAATGGGACTTTGCTCGAATTGTATTATCCAATAAAATCCAAATGTTATTATGCTTCAATACAAGAGGTTACGAAAGGGATGAAAAGGGGGGGGGTTATCGTTCTTCGTCTGTATATAAATAGCAAGTAATAGTAATGTAATGCCCCAGTAGGTGGTAGACTTGTAAGACACATAACAAACTTGCTTTGTTACACGAGCCAACCACCCTCTAGGAGAGTTAAGTACTGTGTATTGGTATAGTGAAAACGTATATGCAATTGCATTTCGTCAACTGATGGTGAAATCTCTAAAATCATAATTATACTTGCATTTGCTTGTGCCGGATCGTTTTGTCATTACTTAGACAATAAAATATGTTTAAATTAATTGCTTCCTTGGTTAGCTGTAACATAATATATTTTATATAATTTGAAATTAAATTCCAAGCGGATCGTAACCCTTGGCTAGCGAAGATGCTCAACGCTCAGATTTTATCAAAAGCAACTCGTTGGCTCAGTTCTGTTCTTTGCTGACAATCGTACACAAACTCGTACATACCAATTCAGCAACTTTTATAAAAAAAATCCAACAACAATACATTAATCCTAAAAAACTATGATACCTTAATGTCGACTGCTGGAGGTCGTCTTGTAGTCAAATTACCAAACGATTCCTCTATCTTCCCCTCTAACGTTATACTTGGGCTTAATTCCAATGCCAGTTTAGGAAGCTGAAGTCTGCCTTCCGTGGACGCTATACTCTCCATTTGTTGGACCAACATTTCTCTGTTTCTTGCTATTTCCGCATCTGCGCCGTACATCACTGCTTGGTTTGCGGCGTGTATTTGTCCTGCCAAAGCCTTTGCTGACTGAGTTATTTTTTTGCGATGACTATCGATGCGCGCAGTTTCTACGTTGTATTCCGAGTCGACATCGTGGATCAACGTTGCTGACAATTTATTGACCCTCTCGTGTAGCTTGGCTGCTCGTTCGTTGATTGTTTTGATAAGTCTTTCTTTTGTCTGCTCCATTGTTTCGCTATACCTGTTAACGTCATTCAATTGCTCGTGAAACAATGGCAGATGGAGTTTTGCGTCTTCTAATTTGCTATTTAGATGATCACGTATTTGTCTTGCAACTTCCTGCAGGTCGTCGCTGACGTGATTCTCGTGTGATGTTACTTTACATCGTAAGCAAATTATTTGGTCGCATTTTCTGCAGTAGAAAGACAGCTCATCACCCGGATGCTTATCACAGTAGATCCTTGTTAAGACACGGTGACGTAGATTTAGCGTAGCGTCACGCATGTACAGTCCAATAAGATGATGATCACGCGAGGAAGTCATTTTCAAGTGCGTCTTGCAACAATTTGGGCACATGTTCTGGTCGCATTCCAAACATCGACTATCAGAAATGTCGTGTCTCTCGCAAACATCACAACGAACGTTTGGGACGAAGGTGGATTTCATCTGATCAGCTTTAACGTAAAAATTGGTCTGAAATCTGGCAACGCCGCCTTTTGGGATTAAGGTGTCCGTCAGGCATAATGGACAGGAAAATCGACCGAGCCTCCCAGTCTTGTCAACGTAAGCTTCCAAACATTTAAAACAGTACGTGTGAAAGCACGGTAGAATTTTTGGGCGTACGTATTCTCCTAAACATATTCCACAAGCATCCGGCTGCATCATCGGCCCGAGCGAACTCGGTTCTCTACTGTCCATAGTTGATTTTCACTTTTTTCAGTCCATGTTTCTTTATTCAAACCAATTTTTCCAATCTTCTTGTCGCTATGGCAGAAGTATCGAATACGATTAGTTACCAAAGAACGTAGGAAAAGTATAGACTACTATGAACCGGAACATTAATTATGTCGGCGAAAGAGATTTAGACCTTTCAACTTGTGTATTACTGAATGAATGAAATCACGCGTGAAATATTGTACAAGAATTTAAGAATGGGTAAAAAAAAGAATTTAACTGTCTCAAAGTGTACGTAGATTTTGGCTTAAATAGCAAAAAAGGTACCATATTTATACAATGTATATTTAAAAAAAATAACATCACGAAACTTTGATTAACAACCGTAACATTACTTCGTCTAGATTAACATCAAGTCAATGGTTGTTGCTACAAATAAGGATCTTAAAATTATTTATTTTTCGAAATTTTCGACCTTGAGCGTACCTGATGAAGGTGACTACAGAAACCCAACGTGCACACTGAATTTGATTTTATTGTAATGTAATACAGTACAATGTATAAATGTACTGGGACATAGGCAGGATTTGTTTCTATTTTTTGTTTTTGTTTGTTTAAATATCTTAACAGCTTGAGATATCAATGAAAGTGGGGGACACTTACTTGTTTACAGGTTATAGACAGTTTACATTGAGTGAATGAGTGATTGTTCTTTAACGTCAAATGGACAACTTTGCAGCATGGCGAGAACAAGTTATGCAATGAGATGACGATGGACGCGGGTAGACATATGGCCATATTATCCTAATTCCAAGCCGACCAGTATTCACCCTTTCTCTTTATTGTTGCTTGCCTGACGGAGAAGCATCAAATACAAACCAATATCTTAGTCTGGCTTGATCCGACCACAGCTAGAACCCACGGCCTTACCACACTCGAGATCATGCTGAACCCACGGCCTACCACACTCGAGATCATGCCGAACCCACGGCCTACCACACTCCAGATCATGCTGAACCCACGGCCTACCACACTCCAGATCATGCTGAACCCACGGCCTACCACACTCGAGATCATGTTGAACCCACGGCCTACCACACTCGAGATCATGCTGAACCCACGGCCTACCACACTCGAGATCATGCTGATCTGGTTACATTGTTTAGAAAAGGGTACTAAATTTAGTATTATATCGTGGTGTGTATTTGTAAGAAATTCATAAACAATATATACATGTACTATTTTGGTTTGAGACTGACGAAACAATTTAAATTACCATTCTTATATGAGATTTGTAGTTTAGATATCAAGATACCATTCGTTATATGTTAAATTTAGTTTACATGGCAACGGTGTTTTTTTTTGTTTTTTTTTTACTCTTTAAATGGTGAAATCGATGCTACGCTGCCTACTTATTTACAGTAATGATCTTCTAATACACCAAATCAACTGAGTTGAAAGTCAAGTTTAAAATCTGATTTTGCATAGATTAATAGGGCGAAAGAGGGTTAAAGTGCAAAATCCTCCCCCAAATCAACATGTGCCTCTCAATCAACCAGAATAGTGATTACGATGTAGTTAGTTATCAATTCCGAATATTTAGGAATAAGAGAAAGCTATTTCGGTTTATACTAAACTAGGTATTGCAAAAAAAAAAAAAACTCTCTGCAGTGAATTGTGTTTCGTTGTTTCTATAATGTGTATTGTATACGTTCAACCATAAAAATGTAATGATATACACCTGATAGTAGTAGGGGTATCTGTTTACTGGTATGACGTATTTCTTTTGAACTCAGAACTATAGTTCAAGTTTCAATGAACACGGCGTTGTAAGTGGTCTAATACATTTGTATATGTCGCCATATGAAGAAATATATGTACATGTATGATGTATGAAGTTAAAACTATATATTTACTATTATAATACTTCAAGAAAATCGAGGTTTTATGTGAAATTAATTATATCAAAGATTTGTATACAAATCATTGATTTTATATATTTATACAATAATCTTATATGAGAAAAATTACATATGTAGTTGAAAATATATTTACTATAATGCATCAAGTAAAACGAGGTTTCATCTTAAATTAATTACAGAAACAATAATCTTTATTCTCTTAAACCTTTGATATCACATAGGTAAAGATACAATTATCATCCACAGCATATAAAAGAAAGAAAGGAGATAGAGAGTAACAAAAGAGGTTTGATCTTAAATTAATTGTAGAAACAATAATCTTTATTCTCGTAAACCTTTATCAATATCCCATAGGTATAGAGAAGCAATTATCCACAGCAAATAAAAGAAAGAAAGAAGAAAAAGAAAGAAAGAGAGAGAGAGGTAGAGAGTAACAAAAAAAGGTGCTATCTGAAATTAATGATATCGAATAGGTATATAAAAGTAAGAAGAAAAGAAAAAAGAAACGAAACAACAGAAAAAGAAAAAACAAGAACAAAAAAAGGAAAGAATAAAAGAGATAGAAAGTAACCCAAGAGGTTTAAACATTATGTTGGAACGTATTTAAATGTAACAATAGCATTAGCAAAAAATACAGTTTCTTGTCATCAAGGATTTATATAGTACTATTATTTAAAATCAAAGAAACACGTTTAAATTTCAATTAGGAATATATTCCTTTGTATGATATCTAAATTAAATATATCCGATCATTGGTAACGCTTGGTTCAAATTAAATATATCCGATCATTGGTAACGCTTGGTTCAAATTAAATATATCTGATCATTGGTAACGCTTGGTTCAAATTAAATATATCCGATCATTGGTAACGCTTGGTTCAAATTTTGAAGTAATTTTAAGATAAATTGTAAAAAATGAAAGTACTTTTTCACACCTTATTGTTTTACTTTGTGAAAAACTACATGCTTTATTTGTTTCTATTTAATCAATATTGTTTTAACTACAAGAGGTATAATAAAGGGAAAACACAGCAATATAATGTTATATACTAAGTATGTTATCGAATACAGCCGAGATACATATTCCCATTTTGCCTCCTTAAGTGAATTTCTATATGAGTTGTGAATTGTTTTAAGTTCAAACTAGTTAATTATAGCAGGACAATTGCATGTATATTAGAAATTTAAATGGAGGAAATTATGAAATTTAATGGATGAAACATTTGTTTTTGTCGATTTGAGAAAATAAACAGTACAATTTTGGATAGGAAAATAACGGGGTCATGGCGATGACGTCGCAGGACTTCAAATATCATATTGATCATTTAGAGAGATGTGGATTGTGTTTGAAAACATTCCGGGAACCCAGATTACTTCCATGTTTTGACAGTTTTTGCAAGGAATGTTTATCAGTGTATATAGATGCAAAAGGAAATGGCAAAAGGTTCTCGTGTCCTCTTTGTTCCGAGTCCATCGATATACCAGAAAATGGCGCGAACGGATTTGACACCAACATTCACGTAGCAGCAACAAAGGCAGTTTCTGCAGTTTTTCAGAAACCTGATTGTGACATATGTGAAACAACCGACCCCGCCATCAATCGTTGTGTCGAATGCGCACAAAATATGTGTCAACGATGTAGCAGGAATCATCTGAAAATAAAATCAACAAGACACCATCATCTAGCCAATATGACAGACCCGGAAGGGCGTGTTTATCTGACGTCAAAAGCATTCTGCACAAAGCATCAGTCGGAAGAGATAACATTCTTCTGCATTCAGTGTCAGCAATCGATTTGTCTGAAATGTCGTCTAACTATACACGAGAACCACCTGACGGAAGATTTGTCAGACAGTGCATCAAAGACTCGGCAGATACTGAAAGGCGCACTCCAAGAAGGTGAACAGACAGTAAATTCTTTACATAACCAGTATAATGACTATAAAAACTACAGCAAAAACATCGGAATCATGAAAGGTCAAATTTTGGCCA
This sequence comes from Gigantidas platifrons, assembly GCA_002080005.1. NCBI lineage: Eukaryota > Metazoa > Mollusca > Bivalvia > Mytilida > Modiolidae > Gigantidas > Gigantidas platifrons. The sequence continues at coordinate 207,526 of MJUT01048576.1, forward strand.
CGCTCGCCGCGCAGACGCAAAGACTTCATAAACTAATTGACGAAATGTCTGTTCGGTTATCTTACTTCGTGGATGAAGAAACTTCTTCCGAACAACACTACATCGAATCAAGAACACGTGAACTAGAAAATGCAATCACGTCCTGTAAAGCACGCATTCGAGCAGCAAATCAGATTGTAGAATGTGGTTCGGATGTAGAACTGGTTCAGTCTGTTGGAAAACTTGGTGCCCGGATGCAGAAGATTATAAACCCAACTATCACTTGTATCAAACCTAATCGTCTCGAGATTGACTACATTCCAAGCATTGTCGTTGATGAAGATTTAGAGGGACTGTTCGGAGTACTGAACAGCCGGGTTCAGTCTCCAGATTATATCATGACAGAGGAGATTGTATCATTCTGTCTCGAAGAAAGCGATGATGTAGTCAACTGCATTTGCCCGACATCGAAGGGGGAGGCATGGGTAACAGTTGGCTGGACATCTGAAATCAGATTGATTAACAGAACTGGTGTCACTATCAAATCATGTTTCATAAGTTCCGACATTGATTTCATAGCGCTTGATAAAACTGGACTATTATATATTTCTTGTCGTGCAGAAAAATGCATTCGCAAGATCAACGAGGAAATGGAAATTGTCGAATCTATCGTCTTTGATGGGTTTCCAAGAGGGCTTGCTGTATCTGGAAATGGTAATTTGCTCGTTTGCCTACCAAAATCGAAGACCTACTTTGAATATTCACCAGCGCACGTAAATACCGTCAGACAAATTTCAACGGAAAAATCAAATTCGGTGAATTATGGCGAAACTGGCGATTTATTCGTTTATCCTATAAGAGTTGCTTTAAATATATACGGTGATATATGCGTTTCTGATAACCTGCGTCACAGTGTCACTATATTTGAGAAAAATGGAAAGATAAATTCTATCTATTACGGACAAAAATCCACAGACGAATTGGGACAGAATTCTGTTCAAGACTCCCCACGTTCTCAAATCCGCGTTTCTAGAAACAACGGTGGAGACGACATTGTATCGCCAAGAGGCTCTGATGGAGATTTCGAAGAACCAGTTATAACTGCGAGATCAGGAAAAACACCAAAAGGTACACCTATTGCGAGAGGTCTTCCGGATCCGGAAAAGGAAATGAACCCATTTGACCCTCGAGGGTTAGCATGTGATAGATTTGGTCACGTGCTTGTAACGGACTACAACAGTAATTCTGTTCACCTGCTAGATCACTCAGGTAGATTCCTTCGTTTATTATTGACAGAAGCTGACGGGATGTTTGGACCCACCTCTGTTGCCATTGACGACGGTGGATTTCTGTGGATTGGTGGTGGAAACGCTACTATTAGAGTGTACAAATATATAAAAGCGGACGAGGTGAAGAAAAAGCCTTCTTCTGTTAAATAAACAATTACATTTAAAAACAAATAATTGTTTATTGACTCATGTCTGTGTTGCACTGTAAAGTTTGCATGTGAATTCCCCTCTCATTCTAATGTATTGAAAGTAACATTTTATTCGTCGATAATGGAATTACTTCCCCTTTCATGGATATCGAGTTCTTACACTACTCTTTAGTCGAACTACGGATAACTCGATAACATGTGGTTCGAGATAACGAGATTCAACTGTATCTTATTGACGTCTTAGATATTTAGTACAGTACATGTATAGTGTTTTTGATGAATTTATAAAATATCTCTCAGTTTATACGATAGTCCAGAGCTTGTGGTTCCTATCATGATTTCCTTGATATAGAAAATTGCTGCCAACAAGGAAGCCATTGAACTAAGCGGGAATGAAATAAGGGATTTCGGAAGGATAAAGCGGTTCCTTCCTCCACCATCGTGGTATTCATGTTACAAATCATGATAGTCATATTCAGTGAGAAATCATGAACGAAAAAAAGATGATAACATTATGAATACGACAAATGAAACTGGTCATCTGTGGCATGGATATTCCGTTACGGTCGACCAAGTCACGGTTACGACAGTAAAACTTTCAAAGTGGCGTCTTCTTGTTGGTAGCTACCCTCTATCAAGGAAACCTGATATGAAACACGGGCTCTAGAATATCATATCAGTCGAGAGACCCGTATTCAATATAATTGAACTTGGATCTCTCAATTGATATGATATTCTAGAGCTATGCAGATTCTGCTTGAAAGCTGCAAAATACAAATGGAGAGTTCTAAAGGGGAACATTTAACATCTTTTGTCGTACATAGGGTTAGGATTATGGTGTTTAATGCCACTTTCAACAATATTTCAGTTATATATCGTGGCGTTCAGTTTTATTGGTGAAAAAAAAACGGAATACCAGGAGAAAACCATCGACCTGCCACAAGTAACTAACAACCTTTATTACATATTGTTGATTCGTGTCATATATATATAGATGTGTTTAGTGTGCACAGGGTGTCTTTTTATGGTCAATGATTTGATGTCAGTGGTGGTTGGTCGTCAGTGGTGGTTGGTCGTCAGTGGTGGTTGGTCGTTTTGTTGGTATACGTAGAATATTGCGTCTTCGGTGACCACTCTTCATAACTTCCATATATTTTATGATGTTCGAAAATAATTTCAGATTATTTGTTAAGGACTCGAAATACTTCTTTGGAATGGTCTCCCAAAATTCTTATTTGGAATGGTCTCTCAAAATTCTTATTTGGAATGCTCTGAAAAACGATCAAGCAAAAAGACATTCATATTTATCAAACATGGTTCCGTAGCCTAATCATGCGGCAAGAGTATTTGAGTAGGAGATTGCAGGCTTGAATCCCGCAAGCGGAACAATTGTTTTGTCTTCTTCTGATCAGTATATGTATACATCCAGTGTGAAATATATACCATAATAGAATTTTGAACACATCATGCATTTTCCAGTTATTTAGGATGATCGGCAATACTTAGCGTATTTTGTGATATGTGAAAGCAGCTTGACATTAGAAATTGTAGTTATATAAATTCGAAATATTGTTACGGACTCGAAATACTTTTTTGGAATGATCTAAAAAACCACCGATCAATATTGAAGTCACTGATAAACTTTACCACAATAGTGTATCGAGTAGGGATCGTCATGAGTGTGATTCGAACCCACAATGAAATCTATATGAAAATATTGAAGATACCAAAGAAATCGTCGGACACACAATACAATGACCAAAGACACACAATACAATGACCAAAGACACACACTACAATGACCAAAGACACACAATACAATGACCAAAGGAAAAAGACACACAATACAATGACCAAAGACACACAATACAATGACCAAAGACACACAATACAATGACTAAAGGAAAAAGACACACAATACAATGACCAAAGACACACAATACAATGACCAAAGGAAAAAGACACAAAATACAATGACCAAAGGAAAAAGACACACAATACAATGACCAAAGGAAAAAGACACACAATACAATGACCAAAGGAAAAAGACACACAATACAATGACCAAAGGAAAAAGACACACAATACAATGACCAAAGGAAAAAGACACACAATACAATGACCAAAGGAAAAAGACACACAATACAATGACCAAAGACACACAATACAATGACCAAAGGAAAAAGACACACAATACAATGACCAAAGGAAAAAGACACACACAAAAAAGAAGACAAACAGTGATCTAAAAACACTTCATCAAGGTTGATTGAAAAATGAACGCCCCACATCCCGTTTCTATTTTCAGACATGTGTAACTTACAATGGTACTTTTATCACCTCACATTTTGTTTCCAACTAACACCTGATTAAAAAGATGAGAGGGGGTTCAGTCGGTATATCGGTCCGGGGCAAGGGGAGCCAAGAATGGGTCTGTGAATCTCTTAAGGACCACATAGTCTTAACCATAGACATTTTATTTTGATTTTTTTTCGTTTGGAAAGGGGAGGTATTTTCAACTGTTTTTTTTTAGTTTATTTAGTATTTAGAAAATAATTATGTAAAATTCACTTCTGAATTCTGGGCCCCATTTCAGCAGTCTTGTTCCGCCTTGCAAAATTTCTCTTGGAGGCCTTGAGGACAACTGTAGTTCATTCACTTGTACTTTTGTTTTGGTGAGGTCAGCACTATCATATCTTACATACATTTGACTGACAGTTCAAGGTACTTTTTATCAATGTCATCTGGGTTCAACGTTCGTGTTTAAACGATCTTGATGGTCAGGTAATAGTAACAGGTGTTTATGGTTGGGTGTAAAAAGATAAGTCATTTAATCCAGACAGCGTTATTTATTTTATTGACAAAATATTATCAATGTACGATAAACACAATAGATAAACCGACAATAATAAACTGAAACACACACTCTCATTAATATGTAAAACCATTTAATAGAAACCGACAATAATAAACTGAAACACACTCTCATTAATATGTAAAA
>MJUT01048576.1:223408-236274 GCA_002080005.1 Gigantidas platifrons
AGACGTTGGAATTCAGGACCTAGCACCCCTTCTTCAAAGAAGAAGAAACATTATTGCAAATTCTTGGAGGACTGGACAAAATTATACGATTGGGTACAGCCTACTTTGAAGATCTTTAGGGAATGATATGGCATTTTGCAAACTTTGTTCTACAAATTTTAGTGTCAGCCATGGTGGTGTATATAATATTAAAAGACATGCTGATGGAGATTCACACAAAAAAGCAGTTGCTTCAACAAGGAAATCAACCAATCTTAAAAATGCAGACCCTGGGTCACCCAGAGAGAATTTTTTCTATGTTAAAAAAAATCCAGACAGATACGAGATCTGAGTTGAACAATGACACACTTTGTTCTTTATTATGTGCAAAGCAAAATCAAAACTTGTTGTGTTATGAGTACGAACCAAGTGATTCTGTTCTAAGATCAGCAAAACAAGCTGTATTGTCCTACCAAAGTGGTTTGAAGTAATGTTGCTCAGCAACAACAATAAAAGTTGTACATTAAATTTTGTTTGTTTTAATCTAAAAATTTTAGTGTGAAAAAGTTCGTCACGCAAAATCTCCCACATTAAATAGTTGGAATGTGGGAGATCTCCCACATACACAATCTCTGAGGTTAACAGGTATGATGTTGAGTTGCACTGTCTCTGTCTAAAGTGTTCATTTTATTATTTTATGAGTAGCATAAACTTAGAACAGTAACCAAATATGGGTACTAACCTATTTTAACATACCTGTCTAAATTGTTTATACAGGCAACACAAATCCAGGAGAATGGTGGCCAAACATGGACGGTGAACCTTCACTTAGTAGTACTATGCAGCTTCAACAGCCATCGCCACGGTTACCAGAATTTGTACATAGTATGGTAGAACCTGATGGAATATTTACAAATGTTAATAAAGGTACATGTCTTTGAGAGAGGAACAGGTCAAGCTATATGGATTTAATACCTAATATCTAATGTACAAGTTATTTTTGCAGAGGACTGGAGTACTGTCTTGTCTAACCTGACACAAACGTTACCAAGCATACTCGCATGTATACTATAGATATGAAAGATTTTTGTCTGCATCGGTGGTGTAATGGTTAGCGTGCTTACCTCAAGTGTTGTAGATCGTTGGTTCAATCCCGATAGTGTCAAGCCAATGACTGTAAAATTGGTTTTTGTTGCTTCTCTTGTAAGCATGCAGCATTAATTAGTTAGAGCAAAGACTGGTTGGCTTGAAATCAGGATAATGTGTCTGAGTGGGGCAACATGTCTATCCACAGAGTGTTGTTTCAGTGAGCTAGCACTATAAAAATCCAACAAAGCATGTTGGTCTAGTACAAAGCGGACATCGTCGTCATCTCATTGAAAATTAACTTGTTCTCGCCATGATATAGCTGACTCCTGAAAGATTTTTGATATGCAACCAGAAATGCTGAAACGTTGTCATGTGATCTATTGCAACAATATGAGCTTATTTTGAATGATTTTTCTAGAAAATATAAATTTTTTTTATCACTTTTTACTGCTTTATTTTAGGTCGAAATGAGCTCAAATTTAAATACAGCTGCATTACAATGGATAGTCCAAAATATCTTTCAGCTTTTTTCTGTGAAATTTTTCATTCAGCCAGTTTATATTGATTATACAAATTAGGCATTTTTTTTATAACAAAATCCTATTTAAATGCTATTCCTCAGAATCAACTGAACAGAATTCAACCCGACTTGGCCGGGAATGTCAGTTTCTGACAGCCACATCCTTCAATTCAAAATGGCTACCATTACTGAAAATATAAATTTCTTTAATTGCTGATAACTTCTGTATCAGAGCTCAAATTTAAGCTGCAACTGCATGACCATAAGTTGTTCAATATTTCTTCCAAGTTTTTCTGGAAAACAAAATTTTCAGACAATTTATACAGATTATAAATATTTGGTTAAATAATCACATTAAAATCTTCTGCTCATAAACTTGACCTGAAATGATGTTTGAGTGATTGACCCACTTTCAAAATTATGTGTAACATCACCACCCTCCTTCCAAGATGGCTGCCAATACTAAAAGTAGAAGTTTAATTAAATGGCAAAAAATAAAACAACAGAAATTTTTCTATAAAATTTAAAAGCTAAATTGAAAACCAATTTTCCCCAGTACACCAACCATTTGATTAGTCTTTGAGACAGGAACAGGTCAAGCTATATGGATTTAATACCTAATATCTAATGTACAAGTTATTTTTGCAGAGGACTGGAGTACTGTCTTGTCTAACCTGACACAAACATTACCAAGCACACCAGAACATTCACTTAGCCCTGTCCTGAGGATATATATATCATCACCAAGGGATACACATACAGAAGTAGATATTTTGATGAAGGTAATATAATCAGTGTTTATTTCTATAAATAGACTTATAAAGTATCAAAGAGAAGATAATTTACGATAAACCAGTCTGAATAAAGTTGAAATTTACTTTAATTGCATTACATCATTTTCAGAAGTTTTTATATGATCACAAACATTTTGTGGTAGTTGTCGGTCTGTAGACACATTTCTTTCTGTACAATAACTTTTTAAGGATGTTCATAGAATGTCACTTAAATCCAATCCAAAATAATTGTATCAGTGGTGTAATGGTTAGCATGCTCACCTTGAGTGCGGTAGATTGGGTCAAAGCCATCGTTTGGTCAAATCAAAGACTGTAAAATTGGTTTCTCCGCTAAGAATGTAAGCATGTTTGTCTAGTACAAAGTGGACATCCTTATCATCTCATCGAATGTAATTATGCTGCTGAAGAAAATTTGCCTACTCACTCCAATCCAAAATTCCTAAGTTTGGGGGGAAACTTGTTTTGAAAATGAAATATTTAGTCAAGAAAGGATTATTTTTTTTCCAGGACTATTATCCACGTCTGTTGGCAATGTGTGAAGCTGAAGGCAAAAGTCTGTGTATGATCCATTTACAACATGATGATACAGTAGCTATGTCACAACAGGTCAGAGTTCATAGGTTAAAAATTAGCATTCAGGAAGATGTGTTATTTTCAAAGACCATGTGATCTTTTGTCATCACTTGGCATTTATTGTTTGTGTTTGTCGTATGTCGTAAAACTTTCACATTTAAACCTTCTCATCTGAATCCACTTTCAAAATTATTTGTGACGCCATTCCATTCATAAAATTAGATATTTAATTTAATGGCATTTTGCTGTGAAATTTTGTATTTCGACTATTGTGACCATGATTCATGGAAATCTTTGCTTTGAGTTAGTTGAGATAAACTTGACAAGATTGTCATCTGGATGGCCCCTTCTGTCCCTCCCAGAATCTAACATGACTACTGATTTATTTTGTATTTTTTAAATGTTGGAATTTTTTTTCCAGGTTTTATGGCAGCAACAGATGGCAAGGAAACAACAAATATTAAAATCCTGTATATTTCTAGCATTTCTGAGTGATTCCATAGACAAGTAAGTCAAAGGGAAATAACTCTTATATGTAAATGACCAACTCAATGTCTTAGGAATAATATGTTATTTTAAAGCCACTTTCAGCAGTATATCAGTATAATTGGTGCAGGATACATAGTGAAAACCACCAACTGCCACAAGATACTTAAAAAGTTATTATGTAAAATTGTATTGAATATACATTGTCACTTGCAGTATTCAAACTCTCAACTTTAGAGGTAAATCTAACTGCTATACAATTACAGCAACGTTGGTCTTCAAATGTTATAACTTTGACACAAACAACCAACACATAAATAAATAAATCAGAAAATACACTGAAATGGTATAAATATACACAGAGTTCAGCCATCTTTGTGTAATTTAAGTACAGTTAGAGTTTTGTCTGGTGTTTGGTTAGGTATATTTCTATGTAGATTATATAGAAATATTTGGCAGTTTTAATGTTTTACCCATCTTTTTTCAACTCCAAATTCCCTAGTATGACCCTTGCATATTGGACACCAATATGAACATTGACTCCTGGTTACTGATATATATTTTATAATTTTTTGAGAATTTTACTTGTTTTAGCCTCTTAAATCAATATGCCATGAAATTAGCAAAATGTTAGTAACTTAATACGGTTGCAGCGATTTAGCCAGGATTTTGAGACCATTAGTCACTTTTGCGGAACTTTTTTTTTTCTAATTAAGAATAAACAAGAATGTAATGAGCTTAGTTTTAAAATCAGTTACTTTGCCTTATTTATTGGTTAGTAATGGAGATTGAAAAGCTATGAAAACCTCCTAGGATGTGAACATACTCTGCAAATTAGCAACCAACTGATAAAATATAACATTGGCACTATTTTGATCTAATCTAATACCACACAAATTGTAATCCCCCCTTTTTTTTTTTTTTTAAATATTACTGTGCTTTGGTTTAATACCACACAAATTCCCCTCCCCACCCTTTTTGAAATGTGCTTTGGTCTAGTACCACAACTGTTGTAATAACTCGTATTTGTGTAGTCTTCAGCAGAAAAAAATATGTATCTGACAATTTGCCCAATAGTCCAACTTCTCTGTGTAGGTAATGAATATACATGTACAAATGTATAGAACATACGTCAAAAACTGAAGCAAGTTATAAAATAAATAATTATTTCTCAGACCTCATAATCAAAATGCAACAATTGGAATAAAAATAAGAATACTGTGGTTATTTTTTTTAATTGCAGACACGTGTCTGTTCTATAAATAGAACGTAATTGTTACCTGGATGCTGATCGATAAAAAAAACTTGTGCGTCCTCGTGCAGTGCATGGCCAACCTTGGCATATAAATGACCATATTAAATAATTATGAGAACTAAGATTTCATTTCACAGAAATGAGAATAAATACATCAAAAGTTTGTTTGGTTAAAAGTAGCTTCGGTGGATTGCGAACTCCTGTTGATCGCCCAATTTTTTTTTTTTAAGTTTCTGACTTTTCGAGAAAACCACTTTCAAAATACTAAAATGGATAATATTTCAGTAAACATGATGTCGACATTTTCATAAATGAAACGTGGAAAAAATAGTTCGTTGTGGCGGACATTGTAACGATTATTGTACAATGAATGACGATTACAATCAATCAATATATATTTTGACGGTGACTTTCTCAAAATGACGATTACAAAAATATGTCCATTTAAAATACATACTGTGGCATTTTGAGTACATGCCATATTGATAACTATAAAAAAAATCATTATCGTTGATTGAATTCTTTGTTGGGATCATTGGTAAATCAAACCAGGTGTCCGTGAGATCAAAGATTATGCAATCAAAACACAAATTCTATAATCCGTTGATTGGCTTGTAAAATGTAATAAAATTGTCATTGTAGTGACTAAGCCTAATTAGCTTTAATCAGCAAATGAAAAAGAAGAATGGATTGTTACAAACATTTTTCTACGATTTTTTTTTTTTTTTTTTTTAAATTCAAGTGACGAATTGGGTATGGGGAATACTCGTTACTTTTGGAAATCAATCGTCAATGATGAAAGTGACGAGCGCTAGCTAAATCACTGGGTTGTTTCGAATCATTTCCATTCCGTCAAAATTTTGTTATTTTCGTCCGCCAGATCACGTGATTTCGATGGAACTCCTGGCACTGAACTTCCGGTGTCAATGTACACAACAAAAACTCCAATCGATAAGTGTCATTTTAACGTGCGATCCTCGACTTAAATTTTTTTTAGCATTTTCTGTAAAAGACAGATATCCATTAGCTTATTTTATTTGTATCAAAGACTTCAATGCAGAGACAAATACTTCTTTAAAATAAAATTTGTTTTCTTTCTTTATTTGCGGCTGTCAGCATCATCAAAGGAGAACGATCTGCTTTATGTATATATTTCTGATATCAGACAGATAGTGGTGTACCGAACCCCAGTATTTATTCAGCGGTTTCCTTGGTGTCTCCATATTACAATTACTTATAATCTACCGCATCTACAATTATGATATGCTGACGTCACAGTAATAGCGTAAACACCATAAGGCGCCTTCCGATTTGTTCAGACGTCAAGACACAAAAAAGACGGAACATGGTCGGAATTGACATGATTTGAAACAACCGTATTGCGATTAATGTATTTGTCTATATATAACCCAAAAACAAACAAAAACTACTGTAAACATGAATGTATTGAAATTTGTTATTTGATTGTACCGGCTCCCACCACAAAAAATAAGTTAGAATTTTTCCTTTTAGAAATGAAATAATTCTTGGAAGCCATAGCTCATACCTAGCTTTATCTGGGATACAATTTTTTGTCAGTTGCCACTAATAATGGTGCCCATGTTAGAAATCTCCAACAAGCTATGCAGTATTTCCTAAGTACTTTACCTAAGAAAAATAACTCTTACAAAAATAAGAAAAGGGAGTTAATATTATTATACAGGGATGATAAGTTTATTAGTTTTTATGGTTCAAGGGCAACCTTAATGCAGATTGAAAAGTTGATAAGTTTTTATAAATTTCTTAACAATATTCAAGAGAATTTTTGATATGCCAGAATTAAGATTTAGAACAAGTTTATTTGATATATTGAAGACCTTTCAATAAGGGATGGTAACAGGTACTTTTACCTGCCTAAAATGGTCTATGGTACCTCCTGGGTGTTGTATAAGATATTCATGAAAATGGTATTGTTTATTTCAGATTTACAAGTCTAGAATACAAGATAGGGTATTTAGACAACCCAACAGCTAAATCTGCTATTTTCTGTTTTAGAGATGTGAAAGGGTTTGTATAGTTGTATTAATTATTCATGATAGTGAATGAATTGTTTAGATTGTAAATCAGTTTTGTTCATTTGTTTAGTTTAGATAAAAAGGTGTGTTTAATTACTGTAAATGGAATTTAGCTTTTTTATAGGACACTTAATTTACACTTATTTTTCAAGTCTTCATTGAATATAAAATATGTATATAATATCATATAAGTTCATTTTGTATTGATTTATGTATGTATTGGAGAAGACGTTTCTAAGTTGTGTCTTATCCAGTTGATTATTAAACAGTAAAATATGAATAAAAAAATTGTTCATGTGTGAATGTAATAAAATCATTATTAAAGCTTGTATCATTATTTTTAAATAGAAGTAAATCTGGACAAAATGATGCAAGGGATTTAAAGATGAAGATCAGAGAGAAGAAGTTAGCAAAGATAGTTGATGGCTATACTAGTCCTAGTCGTGGAGTAGAGCATGCTAGTGCAGAGTTAGAAAAAATACTTTCTATAGTAAGTTTTCTTGCTCTCAAAGACATATATTAATTTGCTTTCAATTCTTCTGAGTATTTGGGTTATGATGTTTAACGCCACTTTCAACAATATTTCAGTTATAGTGTGGAAGTAAGCTTTATTGGTGGAGGAAACCAGAGAAAACCACCACAAATCATTGACAAACCTAACCACATAGCATTGTATCAAATAATGTAGCCATGAGTTTCCATTTCTTGAGGGGGCCCGGGTGGCTCAATGAGTTAGGTCGTTGGATCTAACAACTCATACAAAGCCTATCACCAATATGGCGTGGGTTCGCACCCGGCTTTGTAAATAACAAAAAAGGGTGCACTCGACTCGCAGCCGCAAGTGATAAAGTTTACCAGTTGCTTGCCCATGGTCGGTGGTTCTCTCTGGGTACTCCGGCTTCCTCCACCACTAAAACTGGTCACCATGATATAGCTGAAATATTGCTGAGAGTGGCGTTAAACACCAAAATTCCAATTCCAATTCCATTTCTTGACTTTCAGCATACATGATGAAGGTTATTCAAGAAATACGTCATAAGCACAATACTGGATATCTACTTTCAATTCCACATCTGATGAAATCACTATTAATCGTAATAAAAGAAAAACAACAAATTATTATCACAAATTCAGAGGAAACCTTTTTTAACAGTACTACAACAAATAAACTGTCTGTTTTCAAATCTGAAAGTAAAGAAAAGTAAAATGTGACGATTCATAGGATACCAGTATTAAGCATGACAATTATATATAGTTGACGGTAAAACACGTTCAGAATAATTAGTTATAAAGTTTAAACAAGTAATGGTCAACAATTCCACCGATATCAACAAAACAAAACAATTACCTCTCACCTAAAGAAAGTTTAAACAGTGATGGTCAACAATTCCACCGATATCAACAAAACAAACAATTACCTCTCACCTAAAGAAAGTTTAAACAGTGATGGTCAACAATTCTACTGATATCAACAAAACAAACAATTACCTCTCACCTAAAGAAAGTTTAAACAGTGATGGTCAACAATTCCACCGATATCAACAAATCAAACAATTACCTCTCACCTAAAGAAAGTTTAAACAGTGATGGTCAACAATTCCACCGATATCAACAAAACGAACATTCACCTCTCACCTAAAGAAAGTTTAAACAGTGATGGTCAACAATTCCACCGATATTAACAAATCAAACAATTACCTCTCACCTAAAGAAAGTTTAAACAGTGATGGTCAACAATTCCACCAATATCAACAAATCAAACAATTACCTCTCGCCTAAAGAAAGTTTAAACAGTGATGGTCAACAATTCCCCCGATATCAACAAAACGAACATTCACCTCTCACCTAAAGAAAGTTTAAACAGTGATGGTCAACAATTCCACCAATATCAACAAAACAAACAATTACCTCTCACCTAAAGAAAGTTTAAACAGTGATGGTCAACAATTCCACCAATATCAACAAAACGAACAATCACCTCTCAACTTAGCTCACTTAACTCAATAAAGGGAACAACATAGGATGTAAGTCATGGCTTGGGACAGGCACAAAAATGTGGTGGTAGTTTTGAGTTTCATTACCAGATTTTAAAATGTTAAGCAAATTTTACCAAATAGAGTGGAGTAATGTGTCTAGTACCAGAGTTTAAAATACTGAATAATTTTGTAGGAATTAGGTTTGGAATCAAAGACAGACAATGAAGAAGAAGATAAAGAAGAAAGTGGCCCTGATCAGCTGTGTGGTGGGCGTGTCTGGGATGTACACTGTGACAATGAACAGTTAGAGGCTGTTAACTCAGCTAAATGTTCTAGTTGTGAGTTAGGATTTGAAAGGGTAAATATTGTTTTATAATCAGGATGTCATGTTATGGGTTTTTACATGGGGTTGTCAATTCTTGAATATTTTGGCTGTAACTTTGTAACTTTTCTTTCTACAAATGTATATTAATATTTTTAGGGGGATGTTTGGAATTCACGAATATAGGAACCCACAACTATATAATTTGCAATCAATCCACACAAACTTGGGATCCACGATTTTGAAGATCTTTTACACCATATGAATTTATCTATATCCAGGAATAAGTAATGAAGCAGAGATGTCTTGATTTAGAAGACATTGAATCTTACATATATTATATGTATGTGTAAATTAAATTTAAACTCAAGTGGGTTTTTTTTTTATAACATTTTCAAAATGTAACCTGTCTATTAAATGTAAACTACCTGTCCATTGCAAACACAACATTTAATTCTAATAATGCAGTTTAGACCAGGGCTCACCAAATCAGGCAAAGTGGGAGACTTCTTTGCCTTGGTTTCAATGAAATCGCCCAATTTCTGTCAAAAAGCGAAGTTTTAGTCGCCCTGTTAGTCTTTTCAAGTCCGTATTTTTTTCACCAAAATCATACTTTTTCTTCATTCACGTAAAAGGAGCTCCCATGTTCCTGAAATTTGACCCATACAGGGTTTGATGTTCAATATTTTATTCCAAACTCGTTAATGTGCATCCTTTTTAAGATCATTGTGCAGCTGTTCGTTTTGTGAAAGGTAGGGGAACATGTGGTAGTGGGGAAAGATTTTCCCTCACTTAGCCCTTAAGTCAAGAGAGAGAGAAGTCAAGCCGCCCTGATTTTACTATGTGTGGTGAGCACTGTTAGACATATTTATTTTTCCTTCCAGCATTATGAGAGATTGAATGGTCATGTGTTGTCTGCTGGCCCACTACCTCCATTACTACTGCTAGGACCACCAGGGTGTGGCCGATCTCTTTTATTAGCTAAATGGTGAGTATGTTTTACTAGCAAAATGGTGAATATGTTTTTTTTTCAATCAAAATTTTGTTGAATGATTTTGGAAAGCAATTTACTGAAAGAAGTAATATGACTGACAGAGGACGATATATTGTCTTTTTTTTCAGAAACTGTCAAATCATTTTATTTGTTAGCCACATCGTTAGCATGCTCGCCCCGAGAGCAGTAGAATCGTGGGTTTGAGCCCTGATCGGGTCAAACCAGAGACTATAAAATTGGTATTTGTTGCTTCTCTGTTAAGCACTCAGCATGAAGGAGAAAGAGCAAAGACTGGTTGGCTCAGAATCAGGTTAAAGTAACTGAGTGAGGCAACATTTCTATCCATAGACTGTTGTTTCAGTGAGCTAGCACTATAAAATCCAACCAAGCGGACCTCATCATCTTATTGCAAATTAACTTGTTCTTGCCATGATATAGCTGAAAAATTGCTGAGTTGGCGTTCAACAACAATCACTCACTAATCATCCGAAAAACGTGTTAAAATTAGTAGTAAATTAAAATAAGATTGAAATGGGTTGACAATTATATATTTCACTGAACCAATAGCAATTGCTTGTTAATTAAGAAATAAATCATGGAAGCCAGAATGTGTTGGGAGTTTTAACCATGGGAGTTTTAACATGGTTTGCGGATATTATTATTTTATCCCGAGCCAGAAGCGAGGGATACAATTTTCTAATATCCGCCTATCCATGTTAAAACTCATTATTCGGGTTACAATTTATGCTGCCAATTGAAAAGTCAATCACATTCACCGGCGTATGTGCTAATGAGATTATATCGAATGGATAACTCGCTCGTTTGTTAACAAAGCGAAAGAAGGAGGTCATGTTAGAATGTTACAATACAAAATAAATTTATTTATATCTAGGATACAGTTACAGCAGGAGAAAATTCCCAGTAGTCTGTTATTGTACCATTATGTGGGCAGAGAATCGTCAGTTAGTGCTGACCCTATTATGATGATGAGGAGATTAACAGCTCAGGTAGGTGATTCTTATGAAAGGGTCTACTGTAAGTGCCAATCCTATCATGGTAATTAGGTGATTGACAGCTCAAGTAGGTGGGGCTTATGGAAGGATCATCAGTTAGTGCTGATCCAGTCATGATGATGAGGAGATTGACAGCTCAGGTAGGTGGGGCTTATAAAAAGATCATCAGTTAGAGCTGATCCTATCATGATGATTAGGAGATTGACAGCTTAGGTAGGTGGGGCTTATGGAAGGATCATCAGATAGTGCTTATCCTATCATGATGATGAGGAGATTGACAGTTCAGGTAGGTGGGGCTTATGGAAGGATCATCAGTTAGTGGTGACCCTATCATGATGATGAGGAGATTGACAGCTCAGGTAGGTGGGGCTTATGGAAGGATCATCAGTTAGTGGTGACCCTATCATGATGATGAGGAGATTGACAACTCAGGTAGGTGGGGCTTATGTAAGGTTCATCAGTTAGTGCTGATCCTATCATGATGACCATGCAATTGACAGCTCAGGTAGGTGGGGCGTATGGTAGGATCATCAGTTAGTGCCAATCCTATCATGACAATTAGGAGACTGACAGCTCAGGTAGGCAGGGCTTATGGAAAGGTCTGCTGTCTTTTGGGAGGTGTAATCAATACAGCTATATGTCAATGTCGAATATTTTGCAGAAATTAGAAATCTAATTGAACCCAAATTGAACGTAGATAATAAATTAATGGTACTTTGCAAAAAAAAAATTTGGACAAATTTAACTTTAGATCCTATGGAAAAAATATTTCAAGATTATCTGAATCCACTGAACCCTTTGAATACAAACTTAGAATATGCATTGAATGGTTTACAAAATTGCAGAGATCTAATTTAAATTAGATTGGAAAACTTAACTTTTTAGCTCACCTGACCCAAAGGGTCATGTGAGCTTTTGTCATCACTTTGCGTCCGTCGTCGTCGTCGTCCGCACCTATAAACTTTTCATACTTTCTTCTTCTTCTTTGAAACCACTGAACTGATTTGGACCAAATTTGGCAGATATGTTCATTGGGAGGTTCTCTACTAAATTTGATATCTTGGTGCAGATCGGAAATCCAACATGGCCGCCAGGGCCAATAATGTGTTCTGATTGGTTGAAACTTTGAAAATCTTCTTGTCAGAAACTACTTAGCCGATGGAATTGTAACATTACAGAAATGATGAATGGATGGTCCTCTACTAAATTTGTTATTTTTGTGCCGATCGCATTTCCAAGATGGCCGCCATGACTCGACTTAGTTTAACATTGGACCCTATGGGAATTTCACATTTTCATCTTTTTTTCTGAAACCACGCAACAGATTTGGACCAATCTTGGCAGAAATGTTCATTAGATCGTCATATACAAGATTTTTGGTTTTGGCGCTGATCGGAAATCCAACATGGCTGCCAGGGCTCATAATGTGTTCTGATTGGTCAAAATTTAAAAATCTTATTGTTAGAAACCACTAAGCCAATTGAATTGTGACTTTACAGGAATGATCATTGGGTGATCCTGTACTAAACTTGTGAATCGTTTGCTGATCGGAAATTCAAGATGGCCACCATGACTCGACTTAGTTTAACATTGGACCCTATGGGAATTTCACATTTTCATCTTTTTTTCTGAAACCACGCAACAGATTTGGACCAATCTTGGCAGAAATGTTCATTAGATCGTCATATACAAGATTTTTGGTTTTGGCGCTGATCGGAAATCCAACATGGCTGCCAGGGCTCATAATGTGTTCTGATTGGTCAAAATTTAAAAATCTTATTGTTAGAAACCACTAAGCCAATTGAATTGTG
>MJUT01048576.1:268563-278698 GCA_002080005.1 Gigantidas platifrons
GTAAGATCACCCACTATTGAGGGAGGAGAACATCTAAATTGGATAGCCTAAAGTGGGTAAGATCACCCACTATTGAGGGAGGAGAACATCTAAATTGGATAGCCTAAAGTGGGTAAGATCACCCACTATTGAGGGAGGAGAACATCTAAATTGGATAGCCTAAAGTGGGTAAGATCACCCAATATTGAGGGAGGAGAACATTAATATTTACATTGTTGAGGTACCGTAAAAGAAATACATAAAGTTAAATAATTATTGTATATTTTAGGGTAAGTTTGAGCAGGCATTCCCATTATACAAACAAGCTGTGGACATTAGAGAGAAAACATTTGGATCTTATCATCCTTCAGTGGCCACAGCACTAGTCAATTTGGCAGTATTATATTCACAGCAGGTAATTAGACATACCAATATGTTACTATAGTAACTTAGTTTTGCTCCAAAAATGTAAGTCTTAACTCAGATCCGTTAAATAGAAGATATTGACATACAGAATTTCAAGCACTGTTGATGTATGCTGAAAATTAGTCATTTTAACCTGATTAATGTAATATGTATACTTCATACAATTTGGGTTTTTTATGATTAGGGTTATATATGTTGAACGGCTATTTTAACTTTGCATATAAATATATGCTTTCATTAATTCATTTTCCCAATGTTTACTTTTCGGAACAATATCGCATCAACTACTAAACCTGACATGTGATGAGAAGTCCATTTTGAGTAAATCATATCAATGATGGTATGTTTATTGAGGATTTTTCACGTCCATGTCAGTGACGTTAAGTATAATATATACCATGGATCTTACGAATTAACTTATTTAAACCACCGAATCCGAAGGATGAGTTGGTTTAAATAAGTTCATGAGTAAGATCCATGGTATATATGGTTTGTAACAGAAATCAATATTGAGTGCTTTCGTCGAGGTCTGTGTTAACCATGGAATAACATGTAGATCTTTATATTAAACCATGACTTAATCTCCTCCCACTTCCATAGAAACTTAACTATTAATCTCATGTGATGTCAAAATCATGGAATAGCATCAAGATCTTCATGTTAGACCATGGTTTGTAAAAGTTCACTATTTTTAAGTTGATTACTGCATAAAAACATCAAAGGAAAAAATGCGTATTTATGTTACAATTTATAGTTACACATAAAAACCAAGGTTGATTTGATCGCGTTTGTCACTTGCTAATAGATAATGATGTATGTTATGATCAAAGGGAAATTTGACAAATCATTGATAATTCAGTTACACTGTATATCATTTCATAAGTTACAACAAACTTTATTACACAAGATTGTTATAGGTACTGTATGCATGGTTAAATTCATGTGTGTTAAATGTTTGTCTTCTGTCCTTTATTATCTTACTGTGGGGATTCATTTTGCGGAAAATGATATGTTTCCAGTTGAAAACACATGGTAAGCTTTCCATATAGAGGTTCATAATTTCTGTGATAAAACAAAACTAATCGACAACAAATAAATATTTGACCTTATATCATTGGAATCCTTAAAGGACAATTCTGAGTCTATTACTGTCAAACTTGCTATAAACACCAGTTTAAAACCTTCGTGACCTGATTTACGTGTAATTTTAGCTCAAATAATTATATGATTGCCTCACTACCGTGGTCAGCGGCCACTCAAACTTGATATCATCTGTAATTAACTTTCAAGGTGTTCTCATGATAGTGTGAAATAAGGTATCAGATCATTGAAAGATGAAATAATTAATTGTAATGTGCTACAAATACACAGCATTACCAAGTGACTGCCATTTTTTCCAAATAATTGCCTTCAGGTAACAGTAATGTGAGAATCATTATGGACCAGAACTGACAATCCAGATTGACAGATTTTAAATAAACAGTCACTTGTCTTACCTGGTCATTTTTCCTTTATCCCCAACGGTGATCGTTGAATACAAGTTTGACTATACTCTCTAAATATTCTATTTACAGAACAAATATTCTGAGGCTGAACCTCTGTATGAGAGAGCATTGAAGATTTATGAGGAAAGTCTAGGACCACAGCATCCTCGAGTGGCAGAAACTCTACGCAATCTGGCTGTAATGAAATATGAATTAGTATGTATATGTATATTGTAATTTTAAGAAAAGGTACAGAAATAAACTATACAGATCGACTTGAAAATCAATTTTTATGTGCATGCTGCTAAACCTGGGGAGCATTAATTTTTACTAATGTCGGCCATTTGGTCCCATGCTTGGTTTTAATTCAGTAACTTAAGTTCCTCTTATGCAAATGAAAATGGAAAAAAAAATTCAATTTGTGGGAACACCTCCAAAATCCAATCTGAAAATCATAGAAACGGAGGTAAAATATATTCCTCTAACACACATGTATGTCACTGGTTACTCTCCTGGCTGGATACAGGCACTTCAATAAAAAGTGGCAGGGCCAGGGTTAAACTAGTTTTATGGGCCAAAGCCGTTTCTCTTAGTAAAATGAAGTGATCATACAAATGTTTTTCAACATATGAGTAAAATGATAAAAGTCAAGTTTTTTATTTTGTAGAAAGATTTTGAAGCTGCAGCCAGACTTTATAGGAAGGCAACAGAAATCAAAGAAAATGAAACAACATATGGTGGTAAGGCATTGTCTATACAGAGTTCTAGTGGAGATTCAACACTGAAGAATATGATGAGTTCATGAAAGGCATTGTCTATACAGAGTTCTAGTGGAGATTCAACACTGAAGAATATGATGAGTTCATGAAAGGCATTGTCTATACAGAGTTCTAGTGGAGATTCAACACTGAAGAATATGATGAGTTCATGAAAGTTTAATTATTATGTATTCATATGATTTGTACTTTATAAAACAAAATGTGGAAACTTATCAGTTTGGGTTTGGTCAGGAGTCATAATATATTATGACCTTTGTTTAAATACCAGTTATTGTCTATAAAATTGGAAACTGCTGATTTTTGTTTTGGTTATGAGTCATGTTATGAAATATTATGACCTTTGTTTAAATACCGGTTATTGTCTAGAGAATTGTAGCTGTGACTTCATTTTAAAATTTTATTATTTTTTTGTGTGCAAATCCAGAAAATTGGAAACTGCTGATATTGATTACGATTTATGTTATCAAATATTATGTAATTGTCTATAGAATTGTAGCAGTGACTTCATTTTAGAACCTAGAATGGTTTCTAGCCCTGTCGGACCAAACCCATGCATTTAGGCATTGTCATCACATTGTGTCCATTTTCATCGTCGATTTTGCAATAAAAAATGATCGAATCTTTGTTTTTGATACTGACTATCAGAATATATATAATATTTTTCGTCATAGTTTAATTGTTTCCTTGAATACAGAAATATGATTTATTTATGGTAGTTGTTTAATTTACTCAGTATGACTTGAATACTGAGCTAATAGACCACTTGCATATTTCCAACGTTGATTCTAAAATTATGGAGTCATGGTCGTGATCGTATGGTAGTTGGATTTATAACTACCTATGCAATCAGTGCCTATCACTACTAATATTGAGAGTTCAAACCCTGCTCAGGCGAGGTGTACTCGATACAACATTATGTGATAAAGTTTGTCAGTGGTTGCGACAGGTTGGTGGTTTTCTCCGGGTACTCTGGTTTCCTCCACCAATAAAATTGACCTCCACGATATAACTGAAATATTGTTCAAAGTGGCGTTAAGGGGTTACCATACACTACAGGGAGATAACTCTTTAAAATCAGTTGAACGTTATGATCATATGATGTTTGTATGCAGATTTCAGGCATCTCGGTGATCAAAACCACAGCGAGAAAAGCTGCTATGTGGCTAGTGAATTTATAGCTCTGAGTCTGTTGGTTGGAATTTGTTAAAATTTTGATATTTATTAGTGGATATATTCAAACACACTGCCAAAAAATAAGAAAATTAAATGAGCAGATAAAATTTTACCTGAAGTGTATGGTACCACCTTAAGCACCATAACACCAACCAACAAATCTAAAATTATGTGTTTTGCAGGAGTTATTTCCCTTTAAGGCAGGTTAAAGGGTCCTCTTTCATGCAAAATTTAGTGAAAATAACATATATTTTTTCCCATAATCTGTGCAAAATTTTAATGTTGTAGCAACTTGTGAATTTTCTATTTGCTATAAATTTATTATTTATGACAAAGTCAAATATCACCAAATTGTTACTCAACTTTGTTGTCCTTTCCATTGGTCTTGCTAGACAGGATGTCATTTTGCCTGTCGTAAGGGAAATAACTCATATAAAAAAATGTCATAAAAAAGTAGTTTTAGAATCAAATCAGGAATGTGCAAAAGGTCTATTAGAAGTAAAATCAGAGGTCCTTTTAAGGGGGTACCATACACTACAGGGAGATAACTCTTTAAAATCAGTTGAATGTTTTGATCATATGATGTTTGTATGCAGATTTCAAGCATCTCGGTGATCAAAACCACAGCGAGAAAAGCTGCTATGTGGCTAGTGAATTTATAGCTCTGAGTCTGTTGGTTGGAATTTGTTAAAATTTTGATATTTATTACAGTGGATGTATTCAAACACACTGCCAAAAAAAATGAGAAAATTAAACAAGCAGATCAAATTTTACATGAAGTGTATGGTACCACCTTAATTTTGATATTACAGTGAAACCTGTCTAAACCGATTCCTGTATAAACTTTAGATGAAGTCCTAATGTAGGAAATCTTTGTTAATTTAACATGTATAAGCTGAATACCTGTCTATGCCGAACACAAAAGTTTGTCCCAAGGAGGTTTGGTTTAGACAAGTTTTACTGTACAAGGTTTAAGTGTGTTACATTACTTAGGTATAGACAACCTATAGTCTGTTTTCGATTTGTAGCTGACGAGTGACAATTCTTGTTTTTTTTATGAAATGACTGTGATATTTTGTAATTTTATCAAGCAGACTTTTAGAACAAGTATATTTATTATATTTATGTATGTTCTAATAATTATCAGGTTTCGAAAATTGTATGTTTTTGTAGATCCGTTTAATTTATGCTATATTTTCTATTTATACGGATATTCCTGAATTAAAGGGATTATGTCTGCAATTTGAGTTTTTTCTTCTGTCTTTTCTTAGCAGTCTATTGTTATATTATACCTTGAAAAGATCAATTTTTTTTCACTAATCGGGCATAACCTACATATGTCTTGACTTCATCTTAGACAAGGGGGTAAGGAATGGGATCGTTTATTTATAACTCTTGATCTAAGAGCCCTGAGAACGTTCTGTGTTGATTCTTTTTTTTTCTCATAAAACTCTTTAAAACATTTTGGGAACTATGAGTAGTTTTACAACCGTCATTATTTTCCTCTTTTTCCAAAGCAAATATCCTAATAAAATCTAAGGTTAAGGTTAGACATATTGAAAATACCCCCCCCCCCTTTTTTTTTAAATTGGCAAAAGGTATAGACAGGTATTGTACCAAGACCTATTTCTTTATTGTATATTGTATTATTTAATGTTTGTCCAATATATTGATCCTCCGTCCAAACATTATATTTTGTTAGTAACAATATATAATGAGTTCTCAGGTGGCCAAGATTTAAAGCATTTACGCTTAAACTACTTCAGTCAAGAACGATAAAACAAATGTATGGCAGTAAGGATTTTTCTACTAGAAGGGAACAGCCATTTAACAATTATGTAAAGATAGTTTAAACAGTGATGGTCAACAATCCCATCAATATCAACAAAACAGACAGCCAACTGTCATCTCAACTCACCAAACACAGCCAACTGTCATCTCAACTCACCAAACACAAATAAACACCATGACATATGACATTGGAAATCTTCTGGAACAAAATTATGTCATCAAATTTTACAGCAAAAAGAAACAAAGAACAATTGACCTAAAGTTTGCAAAAATAATCGATCTGACCTGCAGTTTGCTATGAGAGCTAAATAATCTGAAGACTGATTGATTGATTGATTGATTGATTGATTGATTGATTGGTGTTTAATGCCAACTTTTGCAATATTACAGCTATATCGTGGCGTGTCATGTAAAAGAAATAATCTGGTTTTTGTTTCGTGTCAAAATAATTGTCTGCCTTGGGGAGAAAAAACATAGATCTTCACTATTGTTAAATGGTCTGTCCCTAAAAAGCAGGTTGTTTCAAATATTTATGGAGCGTAAAATATTAAAAATATGATTTTAATCAGACTTAAGAAAAGTCAAAAATATTACTTTCATAAAAGTCACATTTTTTGGTAAATTTTATTTTTATTAGGAAATTATTTTCCCAATATTTAGATATTATTTTACATTTATTACCTACTTTATTTAAAAATCTTTTTTAAAAATTATTGTAGCAATGTACTGCTGTATTAAGATATTTTAAATAATAATGAAAAAAAAAAAAAAGACAATAAGAGCTATCAAAAATTATTGGAAAGATTCTAAACCGTTATATCATTGACTGTTCATGAACTTATGAAAGAAAAGGTTAATTATGGTATTATAGACTCTTGCATTCTGATGCCGAAAGTAAATCACGAGTTACCGAACATCACAGTAATTCATTCACAAATGCTTGTTAGTGCACAAGTGAATTGTCATTGTTCAGTTGTGAGTTATTTATTTAAGATATTCAGAATGCAAGATTAATTATATTATTTATTACATAGATTTTACAAATTCGTTTGCAGTAATAAGACATTTTAAAAAGGAACTTGTTTTTCATTGTCAGACGCTCAATGATATTTTTGATTGTGACTCTGACGTCACGATGAAATATGCGTTTTTATTTCACTGGGTGAAATACTATACATTTATTTCCCTTGCATAAGGGAGATATGCAAATTTGTTCACCCTTGAAATAATTCTGGGGTGAACAAATCTTCATATCTCCCTTATGCAAGGGAAAGGAAGGTTTTATTCCACCAGGCCAACGTTTTGGTGAATTCTGCCAAATGAAATCTTTTGTCCAGGGGCCGAGGTAAATATATTATTCTTGGGTTAATAAATCCTGGTATCCATCGAATTGAAAGTCATTAATTGTTGTATATGACACATTTTTATATGTTGCTTTCACCCTTATTAAAATAAGCTTTTATCACGATGTTATCTTTGGTTTTGCTTGGTGCAAGACGTTAGAATGTTATGTTCACTAGGAGTTGCATCGTGCAAGGTGAATATAATGTTTTATCAAAGAACGTTACTAGAGACGTCAGCCAATTAGAAAAAACATTATCTGAAGTCATAATATAATACCTGTTTTTATTTCACTTGTAAATCTCGGTATTTCATCTATGTAATAAATATCATTTATTCCGTCCATATTTGTTTTACATTTGTCTTGTTTTAACGATTTGTTTATTTTGTGCCATGAAATTTTTGTAATTAATTTTTTGGACACATGTTATTGGATATAGTTGTTTATAATAAAAATTAATATTCACATTGTATGATAAATATAGATTTACAGCAAATATGAAAATTGAAACCAGATATTATTTCTATTTCTACTTCTGATTCTACCAAATACTGACTACCTTCTGTTGAAGAACCACATTGATGGTGTATATGGTTAACATGCTCGCCAGGAGTGTGATAAATTGTGGGTTCCAGCCCTGATCGGTTCAAATCAAAGACTATCAAATTGGTATTTGTTGCATCTCTGCTAAGCATGCAGCATTAAGGAGAAAGAGCAAAGACTGGTTTGCTCGGAATCAGGATAATGTGTCTGAGTGGAGCGACATGTCTATCTGCAGACTGTTGTTTCAGTGAGCTAGCATTATAAAAATCGAACTAAGCATATTAGTCTAGTACAAAGCAGACCTCATCATCATTCTCATTGAAAATTAACTTGTTCTCGCCATGATATAGCTGAAAAATTGTTGAGTTGGCGTTAAGCAACAATCACTCACTCACTTGCTAAGCATGTAGAAGATTTTGTCAGAGGTTGAACAAGACAATTGAAAAAAGGTTAATACTATTTACAGGTTTCATAAATTAATATTTCATAGAGGAGATACAGCAGTTTTGAATGTTTCAACCAAGCGACTCATAGATATATGGGCTGTAGCAGCCAGTTGCCAGTCGTATATCATTGGATTTAAAACTACCTATGCAATCAGTGCCTATCACCACTGATGTTGTGAGTTCGAATCCCGCTCAGGGCGAGGTGTACAGCATTATGTGATAAAGTTTGTCAGTGACTTGCGACAGGTCGGTGGTTTTCTCCGGGTCCTCTGGTTTCCTCCACCAATAAAACTGACCGCCATGATATAACTGAAATATTGTTAAAAGTGGCATTAAGCACCATAAAACCAAACCAAACCAGTCGTATATGGTACATATGAAAAGCAATCCTTGTCTGTTGAGGCATGCAAGGAGGAATAATGAAAGACGAGGAGTACATGTTTTCCGTGATTTGCCTCAAGAGTGGCGTAAATCTGTCTTTTACTAAATGAAACACTTCTCTGACAAATGGCATGGTCAAAAGTAACCAACAACGAAAACATGAAAATTCGTCCGGCAAATTGTCAAAAATGAGAAAACCCCATAGCATGTTTCTGTTTCTGTTTCTCAGGTAGCTTCCTCCGTTCTCGGAGCACTCCAATATAGAATTGGATACATTAATGTGGGAAGATTAGTTAAAAGTACATTCTCTGACCTTTAAAACACACTAGTTAAAAATATTTCTCTTGTGTAAAGCACTAGTAATAAATATTTTCGTTGCTCAATAAAAATTTCTTTCTTTCGTCGTAAAAGGAATACAAGTTGCACATCAGATACAAGTTCATCATATGTTATAAAAGGTAAAATTGTTTATTCTCAGTTGTAAAATATTAAATTGTTATTTTGCGGTTAAAGTCATTTCAAATAGTAAAAGATAAAATTGATCCTTCTCAAGTTGCACAATATAAGGTAGGTTATTTTGCTGTAAAAGTCATTTCACATATTGTAAAAGGTAAAAGACAGTCTATGACATATATCATTTAATAAAAATGTTCTGTTCATATAAGAGGTAAAAAGGATGCACCATGACCAGTATAACATATTTACATGCTTCATGCCTATATACATGTTTGGTAAAAGTCTAAAATTCTTCCGATATATTTAGTTGCATCAATCGTTGGGCCCGCTTAGATATCACACATTAGTTTGGTGCGCGTCTTGTGAAGTTCATAGCACAGTTTTTGTGAAGCATCCTCAATCGCTTTTAACTCGCTTGGTTTTAGCTGGAGAAGTCTCTTCACGTTTCTTGACCTACAGCCTAGAATAGCTTGTAGCAGTTCCCCATGAACCACTTCTCGGACAAATGGTCAAAAGTAACCAACTACAACAACATGAACCATTGATGCCAGATGATAAACAAGATGTTGCACGCTACGTCGTGCTAAGAATACCCCCACTCGTTCATTTGTGAGTCGCACGGTAAACAGGAAGTAGATGTGCGGTAAACCTGGAAAGGGGAGACACGGTACAAGTCACCATGCCAAAGCCATATATCAAATATAAAATCATTTCTTCCAGTAGAAGCTGAGATATCTGTTACGAAAGTGTGAAAGGACGGACAAGGTGATTGCAATATAGCCCCCTTTCTACGAGTCAGTGGGGGTATAATATGACTAATAACCAATGACAACAAGGACCACACTTGTGGCACATTGTCAAAAATACTGGTAACCAACGATAACAACCAACACTCCTCTGACAAACTGCTAATCAGTAATGAAGACAGAATCAGAGAGAAATATGCATTCAAATCTTGTCTTGGTCTTGAGACAGGCAAACAAAAGGGTATGGTGTAACTAGTAAATGGGATCCCAACCCTCTTCTCTTGTCTTAAGTCAGACACAAAAGTGGTATGGTTTAACTAGTAAGTGGGATCCCAACCCCCTTCTCTTGAGTCAGAAACAAAAGTGGTATGGTTTAACTAGTAAGTGGGATCACAACCCCCTTCTCTTGAGTCAGAAACAAAAGTGGTATAGTTTAACTAGTAAATGGGATCCCAACCCTCTTCTCTTGAGTCAGAATTAAAAGTGGCATGGTTTAACTAGTAAATGGGATCCCAACCCCCTTCTCTTGAGTCAGAATTAAAAGTGGTATGGTTTAACTAGTAAATGGGATCCCAACCCTCTTCTCTTG
>MJUT01048576.1:286662-302082 GCA_002080005.1 Gigantidas platifrons
ATTAAGACGCCATATTGGTTCTAAGTATTATTTAAATAGACATTGATAAAGTCCCTCGGTGGGACGAAAATTTTGTCATTCAACGAAGTGTTTAATTCTTTATCACTTTGTTTTGTGTACTTGGTGTTGTTTTACAAACCATTTTAGACGTTTATATATATATATATATACACACAAAAATACATGGACATACATATAAAAATTCAAGCATAATTAAAATGCAGCAGCAGATAATTAAGTTATAAGCACTACGAAAACAAGCACTAAACTAAAAAAAGTAGGGACTAAAATACAAACTAAAGCAAGCACATAAGCAAAGCCATGCAAGAAATATATGTATAGCAAAGCGAAAACAAAAAAATTTAAATGCACATAAAAAAAAAAAAAAACCTACTCTGTGGTAGTTTACTGATTCTAGTTGAACGTCGCGATGGTTTGTTTGTTTGTTTGTTTGTTTGTTTGTTTGATGATGTTTAACGCCACGTTCAACAATATTCCAGTTATATCGTGGCGGTTAGTTTTATTGGTGGAGGAAACTGGAGGACACTTAATAAAAACCACCGACAAACTTTGTCACATAATTTTGTACACCTCACCCTGGTCGCGATTCGAACTCACATTGTATCGGGTCCGTTCGCCCTAACTACACGTTCGCCCTGTGTCCGTTCGCCCTGGGTCCATTCGCCCTACAAGTGGGTCCGTTTGCCCCGATTATTAAAACGTATTTTAATGAACATAATGGATATTTTAATTTAAAATATAGAAGTAATGATATGAAAAAATATGGAAATTATTGATTGGGGATTATTGTATATCTTTGATCTCTTAATTTTCATTCATTGATGGCTTTGGTTCTGTAATTATGCACTTGTAAGTTTGGTATGAGTAAAACAACGTTGAAACCAATTGCAAACATAAAACAGCTTGGGTTCTTTGATCTCATGTGTTTTGACAAATTTCATACATATACTGATGGAATCTGATATTTCCTCATTTTGCCATAAATTATGGTGCTGTACTTATGTATTTCGTGCGACATATGTGATCTTCCTGAGCCCATGGATACGTGAGTATAATTTAATTGAATTGTATACTTAAAGAGGTTATTGAAAGTGTTGAACGCAGTTTTCAACAATGTTTCAGTTATTTCTTGGTGGTCAGCTTGGGGAGACAAAACAGTAAAAAAAAGAAGCTATATAAAGACTTGTAACTATAATTAGTTTATGTAACATTGTACTTATAATATTAGTAGGGCCCGGGTGGCTCAATGAGTTAGGTAGTTGGATTACCTAATAACTCATAAAAGCCTATAACTTATACGGCTTTGTAAATTACAATAAAGAGTGCACTCGACTCGCAACCGCATTTATTTAAACTTTCTTTTCACAATTAAAGTATAAATAATATTGTTCTGTCATGTGCCAAATACCGAAAATAAATACAATTGACAAAAGCATGGTAACGGACAAAGTTATATGAGCCCATGCGACAATGGATTTAAAATACAATTTTTAAATCCTATTATAATTTTCATTCCATAAATCTGGCGTTTCTCCGAACTAGAAGCAAAAATCAAATAAATGATATAAGAACAACGCCGATGTATTATTTAAAAAGTGTCAGCAGATAAGGTATCATACCCTGGAGACTTTGCTTTCTCAATAACAGCCACAGTTTCATTGAAAGAAATGGAGTCCGTCAACAAAAAATCGTTAAAAGTGTCATTATTAGTAATATTAGTCGCTGAATTATAAACTTTGGACGGCGATTTTTCTTGGTTTAACAAATTTGAATAGTCCGCCTTCCATCGATTTAGAACATTGGTCAAATCGGTACAAACCTTACCATCACTGTCTAAAACTTCCATTGGAATGATAGACTTCCGGTTTTCAGCTATACCGATTTTACCAATCTTTTTCGAAAACTGCTGTTGATTTTTGCCAGAATCTAAAAGCAACTCTTCCTGCATACTAAACCAGTATGTATCCTTTGGAAATAGACATAAAAAGTATAATTTTGTCATTTTGGGCTAATATGCTCTCTGGAAAAGATTAAAAATTGTCCAAAAAAAAAATCATAATAAAAACGTAGATATCACGTGTGTGCACGAGCGTATCTTGAATAACCTTCATCGGGTATGCTCAAAATCGAAAGCTTGAAAAGCCAACATAATTTACAGTTTTGGGAGCTATAAAATCAAAGGGCCTAAACAGGATAACCAAAAATCGGCTACGGTCAGCAGTATGCCTGAGGGATGAGAACCTTAGTTTTATAAATTGAAACTGAAACTGAAAATTTTACGTGGCTAGAACATGTCCAAAACATTCGAGATGAATGTTGCTTGTCATATATTTGAAACACACAAACCTTTATTAGCTCAAACTATCTTCCTTTACAATTATTAGAAATCTATGAAATGTTTTCAACCATAATGTCCTGTAAGAAATTAGAAACAACATAATTTCTTCAATATTTAGCAAAACCAGGCTTATATACTCTTATTCAAGCATTTCATATTTCGAACGTGAATCAGAAGTTTTGGACAGTTTTGGGCATGCCCGGGGCAAATATCTCCAAGATAAATTGCCTACATTAAAAGAAAAAAAAATCTTTCTTCCGAGTCAGTCAAATCAAGGATTTATATAGTAGTCCTACTATATAAATCCTTGGTCAAATCACATAATCCCGCCTGATTAGAAGAACAATAATTATGAATCAATGAATCACTCAATCAAAATGTTGAGAGATTGGAAAGTGTCAAAAATTCCAGATCTAATTTATTGAATACTAGACATTCCACGAGTCTCAAGTAATTGAAATTATAAGTGATTTACGTGGTTAAGGGCGTTACAGGACGTTTCGTCCATAGTACCATTTCGTCCACATTCGTTTCGACCATAGTCATTTCGGGCATAGTACCAGTTTGGCCACACTTTATAAAGACGTTTCGGCCATGGTTTTATTTATAACGAAATATGAATAAAAGAATGAAAATGGTCAAATCATAGATACTACTTATTCATCAAATGTTAATCTAAGTTGCAATTAATTAAATTCAATCAGAGACATTTCATGATTATATTTGATACTAAGTAATTAGAACTTTGATGTACATTTTTCAATAATTAATGCAATCGCATAGTCGTAACACATGAAAGCGATACAACAAATATCCAAGCTGAAAGCAAGCTAAGAATTGAGTGTTTTGCAGATTGAAACTTTCCTTGCAGTTTCTTTCTTTCTTTTTTGTTTGTTTTTGTTTTGTCTGCTTGACCATTGATAATGGAATTGGCTGAAAGTTTTATTTCATAAATGTTGAAATATACATTAAAGTCTTTTTAATGTATATTTCAACAAAAGAAAAAATAATAATGCGCAAAAGTAATGCAAAATTGCGTAAAAACAAAACGCCGATATTTACCTGCAGTTGTGTACACAGTCGTATTTAAATACGATCCACGATATAAATTTGAAGAAAAAAGTTTACAATCTCTACTAGATTATACATCAAAAGCTATAAATTACAACCCTGTACTATTTTGGTATGGAAGTATACTTATGTGGAAAAACCCCCAAAACAATTAATCGCTGCTGCTTTACTTTTCAGAACCATAACATTCTTCTTTATAGCTAACCCACATTTGAAAATGGTCTTCTATTACGTTCAAAAACAAATGATTTGCGATGACATTTGGACATGAAGTTGAAGGTAATAAAATACTGTCGGGTCGGATATGTCATACTTGTATTATATAGGTACACCGGAAGCGCTACCAGATGTTTCAGGTATAATACCACTGAAGAATTCTCCATATAGCCTTCTATGTTAAATAAAAAAAAAATTGAGCTTTCATACAGGATTCATCTTAATTTTAATCTAAGTGACACTCATATCTCATGGAAGGGATACCTAATTGGAAGCTTAACTCCGAAAATCAACATACATTTAATGGCATATAAGAAAAAACAGACAGTCCGAAGATGTCTACCGTCAAAAATCCTACTTTCACTTTCGATTTAACACAAATTCAGGTGGTTTCCTTCCAATGCCATCATTTTTTTTTATTTTAAACCACAAGGACATCAAATATGGGGTTAAAATTATCCTAAAATCTGTAGGTTTCTGCTGACATTCAGTATTTTGCAGTATCTAATAGGGTTTATTTTTTATCCAACAATGAAGGAATCCAGTTTGTGCTTACGTACTACTACTTTCCCATTCGTTCTTTTCGACTGGTACCCATGTTTAGTGGTATTACACCTTCATACCATAACAAAAACGGACTATTGAAATAAAATATGTAAATTTCTTGAATAAATATGATAATTATATGTATTAATGTGTTTTAATTATAAACATATGTTCGTTTACACATAAATTTGCAAAAACAAAATTTGCAAAAACAACAACAAAGCAATTGCAAGCATATTTTTAGTCAAATCATACAATTAATTGTTTCATTTCATGATTATTATTCTCACAATGGGGACAAACCATTGTGCAGATTGCTCCAGAAAAGTAAATTCAAGACAACACGCACTTCAGTGTGATTCCTGCAGTAAATGGCAGCACAGAAAATGTGGTACTGGTATGTACGTACTATACATACTATAACAAAATATGGAAAAATTCAACTTTAGAAAGTCAATTTAGAATTTCAAAAAAGCTTGCATTGCAATACATGTATGCATCGATATGAACATGATTAACATCCATAATAGAGAATATTGTTGTTATGTATTTAGGGAATGGATTCGAATTCCGATTTTTTTGTAAATTGAGAATAATTCATAGTATTGATGGGTTCGAATGCTTGCCTTTCAATCCAATGGATAAATTTTAACCACCGGTTAATTTTTGTTGCTCAAATTTTATCCACTAGATAAAATGACTTATCCAGTGGACAAAGTTAACCCCTCAATTTTGGCCGGATAAATATTTAACCATTGGTTAAATATGGCAAGACGACAGCAAAAAGAAAGAGTGTATCGGCATATTGAGTTGGATTTTGATGATAGAGAATTCCAGGATAGATTTAGATTGTCTATTAAAAATCTTCAATTCATATGAAACTAATCTTATAGAGCCACAATTGTGCAGACCAACTATATTAGGTCTCCAGCAGACATACAAGTAAAGCTTTCCTTGAGATACCTTGCATCAGAGAGTCCGATAAGAGTAAGTATTGCTGATACAATGGGATATCAATGCTCTGTGTGATATAACTGAACAAGGTATCACCTGACCCTCTACAGATGTTCAGAGGAACATAATTAAAACAAGGTTTTATGACATTGTCCATCTTACTGACGTTGTAGGGGCAATTGACTGCACACATGGAAAGTACAGAGAAAATGTATTTAGACTATTCCTTTCCTCTTCTGATTTGTCTTTAGTGCATCGGTGTGATGTTCTATGATTTTTGTGTCAGTTCACTTGGTGCTGGCAAAGCTGGACCCCCTTTACTCCAGGCTTCAACTTTGCCGTAGAACAGACCGGGCTTTCCTCCATTTTTTCCCGTTGCATTCACAGAGTCTGATCTCTTTCCACACTTTTCCATTCTCTATATTTGTTAAGACATTCGTTTGTTTTGACCAAATTATGGTTGCTTTTCTCCACAAGCTAACATAAGAAAACCAAGTCAGCTTTGGAGAAATTTTCACCTCAGTCTTTTTTCTTTTGGGCAGACGATTTCTGACAGGTTTTTTTTTTTTTTTTTTTACAAAGAATGCTATGGAAGTATGGGATACTATCCACTGGTTAAGCTACTTACCCACTGGTTAGTTATCCATAGCACTATCCAAAGGTTGAGCAACGTAAAATTATCGAGGAGGCGAAGAAGAAGTGTGCTCAGTTAATTTTAAATGATGTGCTATTTATTTAGCTGTGCTATGTGGGATTGTATGTTATATTGTTAAATAAATGTAGATTGTTATTGATAAATAAAATTTCATTCAGTCTGATCATTAATCCAATTACATTATTTAATGTATTATTATACAATCACCTGATAATCAAATCATTTAATCTAATTAAAAGTGATTGAGGTGTCATAAACCAATTAAGACACCAATAATTACTTGGCTTCATTACCTGTACTAATTTGATTTATTCATAAAACTAAAAAGCAATTATCACAATTAAGACAATTAAAAAAAAAAACAATAAACACACAATAAAAAAAACTAAATAAAGATTCTTGCAATACATATTTTTTTCTGGTAGTCCATGTTGATTATGGTCCGTTTTAGTGTAGTCCGTTTTGGTAATGGTCCGTTTTGGTTATGGGCGGTTTTTGTTATGGGATGAAACGTCATGTAAGTCGACATGCGCAGTCACCCTCAAGAATGGGAACTGAAAAGTCAATAGATGTGCTCGATCGATATTCTCGACGAATACAACTAGTTCCCGGTGACCAAAGACCTTGAAGATATTATTCAGGTATATGAAACACAATATAATTTATTACAGTGTTGTCAGAAGTCGCCACGATCCCACTGTTTTTCCAGAATATGACCATGATTTGTTTGACGTTTGTTCGCGCGCAATTTTTCAAATTTTTCGGGAAAGAAAAGATTTGTTTTTTTCTCCTGCGAATATATATGGCGCGTTGATGTATTTAATGGCGTGTTGATTTATATCGAATCATGCTTATCACATACATTTTCCAGATTGCCCATTATTGTGATTTTCACTTTATAGACCCAACCCCATATTTTTTGTAGTGACTGCCAATACATTGAATAATACAGTCCCTGTTTTATTATATACTGGGTTTACCTCGTTCCGATGGTCTTACGGAAACACTGTATAATATCCGATACCTATCATTTGAATGAATCTATTTATACAAACATATTAAGACTATTTGCGGACGACAGCATAATCTACAAAACAATTAAAGATGAAAAGTGACACACACAAACTACAAGAAGATCTTGACGCAGCAACAAAATGCCATGGGAAGATGATTGGCTTATGCAATTCCATCCTGACAAATGATCAGTCATGCACATCAGGGCTTTCAATAGAAGCCGGTAGCCGGCGATTTTCGCCGTTTATTGAAAGAAAGACCACCGGCTATTTTGTTGGAAAAAAAATGAAATTTTATTTCAATCGTGTGAATTGTCGTGTTTCGATAATAAATCTATATTTACAGCGCTTTATTTATATATTTCTTTTGCTTCCTGGAATAACAGTTACTGTTTAATACACGTTTTTTCATTGGTCGAGAGATTAGTTCAGGACTAGTACTGTATCCCAGAGATTCCCAAACAAAGTCGGTAAAAATAAATTCGGTCCGGAAAACATTGGTTTCCACCGGACCGACTATCCGGTATAAAATACAGGGTTTGTTGTATAATAGAGCCCTGTTTGATCTCCAATTTGTCCATAATTTATTTTGATTAAAACTAAAGTGAAATGCCAGAGCAGATCAAAACTCTTTTCTTGTATCATTTCTCCATGCTTTGATGTTCGTTCAAGGACATTGACAAAATTAAAATCACAATCTCAGAAACGCTTTAATTAATGAAAATATCAATATTTGAAATTATAAGAACAATGCCTTACCGGGAAAGACGTTTGAAAGAAAATGCAAAGGGAAACAAAAGTTTGACATCGTATTTTTCAACTTCATAAGTTGATATAAATCATGAGTTATTTCCCTTTGTTATATATATATATACTTGAAACAAACCAAAATTAACAAAATCTAAATATGCCATTTACAATATTTTATTATCAAACACAATAAAACCACTTAAGTTTAATCTGAAATAAAAACCTGTCTACTTAAACTGAAACAAAGACAATATTTAGCAACAACCAGTTCTATACATTACCTGTAGTAATAACACACATACGTAAATAGACATCCATCAGGTTTGGACCACCAAGTATACAACTTGTACTTATATTAGAGTTGCACTTTATGCACCTTATTTACACCCACAATATATCGAATAATTAAAAATTTCAAATTTCGGATAAAAGGTAAAAATAAACCAGTATGGCTGTATCCAATATTCTGTACAGATATTTTGAAAATTTTTAGTTATACCAGTGTTGTGGACATACTGGTATAAATTGATCCATAATTTGCATAAGATCAGTTATATCAAATTTTGTTCAAATGAACCACAGATTAACAGCTACATGTATGTCATGGTACATATACTTTATACAACAACTCATGAAATATTTTAAGTAAAAATGTCGGCCTCCATTTCTCCACCTACTTTTTGGAAATAGCCTGCTACTTCAAAACTTATTGAAAGCCCTGGCACATAACAACTAAGAAGAACCCTATGCATCACAAATACTAGCTGCGGAACCGTAGCCCTTTATGGTCCTTTTTTTTTTTTGGCGGATCATGTAGGGCTACGGATTTCCCCTATGCAAAAACTTGAAGAATTCGCGACCTCGTGAGTCGCATATTTCCAGGGGTTTCTGGTGATCGGACGCCAAGTGTGCGTATCCAAATGTGTATGTTTCGTTTCCTCAAATATTTTTCTATCACTACATTATTATTTATGCAAAATTATTAATATCCTTCTATTTATTACAACAAATATCTGATTACAGCTTAATCCCGCCTACTCTGGACGCCATCTTGACACCATCGTATAATGCGCAAATCGGATGTCGAAGAAGTCTTGTTCTGTTACGGCTTTTACATAACTTGTACTTTCGTTTGCCGATCTGACTTTCTTTATTCATTTTTCAGACTTTTTTCCTGGAAAAAGTGGATATAATACACACTTCTTGCATTTTTACAACCAATAAATACAGGTTCCATTCATGAAAGTACAAGTTATGTAAAAGCCATAACAGAACAAGACTTCTCCGGCATCTGATTTGCATATTATACTATGGTGTCAAGGTCGCAAATTCCACAAGTTTTTGTATAGGGAAAATCCATAGCCCTATGGTCTGCTAAAAAAAAAAGGACCATAAAGGGCTACGGTTCCGCAGCTACACAAATACGTACTCCATATGATCAACATACTCTCCAAACTGAATCTTCAACAAAATATCTAGGCGTCATAATCCAGTCAGATCTTAAATGGAATAAACACATAGACAACATCAGTTCATCAGCAAGCAAACATCTTAACTTTATTAAACGTAATCTAAAAGTAAATTCAAAGTCAGTGAAAGAGAAAGGCAAAGCATATACATCTTTGATACGACCAAAATTAGAATACAGTAGCTGTGTCTGGGACCTGCATACCGAATCTAACATCAGTAAACTCGAAATGGTCCAACGCAGAGCGGCCAGATACACCTGCAATAGATTCCATGACACCAGCTCTGTCACAAACATGCAGGATGTCCAGCGGCCCTAAAATTCCTAAAAAAATCCTAATTTTTTTTAGTTTTGCTAAAATTCCTTAAAAAATGTTGAATTCAAGGGGAAATCCTAAAAAACCCCTAATTTTTCATGTCAATTCCTATTTTTTTTATATTTCTACTCTAGCAATTTTGAAAATACATTCATACAAAATGTGTCTTAATGTAGTTTGCAGTTCTTATTCAGATGACGCCCTTCCTGTACTTAAAGTATTTTTTGTGAGTTTCTTTATTGTCAAATTTGCGGAGGTAAGTCCATTTAAATGTCTAAATCTGCCCTAATTTAGTTATAAAATTCCTAATTTTAGCCGTAAAATTCGCCCTTATTTTTTGTCAAAAAGTGCTGGACAGCCTGGAACATGCTTACAGAACTCAAATGACCACAATTACAATTGAGAACAAGAACACACATCATATTCTTCTACAAAATGATACATCATCTAGTTGCTATATATCCAACCAACCTACATTGTACTAGTACCATCTGACAGTAGAACACGACAATACTCACACAGCCACTCATATAGACATATCCATACAAGCTTAGACTCGTATAAATATTCTTTCGTTCCGAAAACCATTGTACAGTGGAACCTGCTCCCAGCTGCTGTTGTACAATGTCCCACACTTGACAGTTTCAAAGAACAGATGCCACTAACTGTTCTCCAACAACACATCTAATCATCAGTCAACTGTACATAGTTTTAACCACACTGCACCACGTTTTAACCACACTGCACCGCTGTATATAGTTATCACCTTTATTTGATCGTTATAAAAAAAAAAAATTACACCACGCATGCACGGCACATAATCGTCGATAAGATGACGGAGTGTGGAAATTGAAAGAAGAAGAAGATATTATGCTATGAACTAATAAAAAATAATAATATCCTTTTAAAACAGGAGTGTTTACCTTGTGTTCAAGTTATCGACGATTGTTGACAGTTCTCCGATGGCACTTTTTTTTTTTTACCTTAACCTCGTTTCGATGTACTGGGAATTCCCTGTTATGGAGAGCCATTGGGGCTAATATGCTTGACTGCTGTGGCGGGATATTTATATCAGATATATTTGAACCAAATAAAAGAATTTTTTATTATTTTAATTCTGTATAACACATTTTAAAAGATGGAAAAAACATATCATTGCATGAAATGTAAAAAAACAATTGATTTGTTATTTATGTTGTTTTTCTTATATTTATTTTTTTATATCATATTTATTAATAAACAAATCAAAACAGGGAAAAATCAGTTGTTTATAAATAGCATTAATGTCGCTTACTCATGCCGTACAGGGATGCAAATTAACGGTCGCCCATGGCGAGTAAAATTTCAGCTGGGCGATCAAATATTACTTTGCGGTCGCCCAGTTGGCGATTGAAATTTATTCATCACTCCAAGTAATTCCACTGCCAACGGAATTTCTAGAACGGCATTAAATTCCGTTTTCAGTTTTAATAAAATGTCAGACAGACTTGAAATTTGTTTATTTATTCTGTCAGACCGGCACATTCCTATTTTTATCAATCAGAACTTTCGTCATTTTAGTAGGAACGGACACCTGCAATACGTGAAGTCTTAAAACTGAAATACATTACTGAGCACAGAAATAAGTTGATTTTCACACTCCAAAGGTATCAAAGATTGTTTGTATTTAATTAAATTTGTTTTGAGAAGCTTATATATTGAAGATGACAACAGATTCATGTTCTTAACTGAAATTAAAAAATGTAGGCAAACCGGATGTTGACATTGATGTAAAATATTCGGAACGGGATCGGACAGTGAGATACGGATTGTTGGCCATATATCTGCTATCTGTTTAGATAACTATACAGAAAAACATTTAATTGAAAAATGTATTTACATGAAAATTGATTGATACTTGTAATCCAAACTAAGGTGAATAACTTGTCTATTGCAATTGTACATTTTAGTTTATTTACAATTTGAATTGATATCCTAAAAATTTCCAAAAGAATAGATGTTTATTGGATACTTTTATACAGTTAATTTTATACCATACTATAGAATATATTTTAAATTTATAAACCTATGAAATAAAAATTATCTGCTACATTTTACTTGCTTACAAATAAAAAAAACCCAATATATTAAAATACAATATCTGCACACATATAATAATATACAGCATACAGTAAAAGGAATAAGTAAACACAGATATTTACATATACTGTATTCATTGCATCAACTGGATACCTATACTGTGAATTATATGTATGCCGACTGACAGTCACATAAAGACTGCTTACTAAATTGCCATCAAACGTCATTATAAACAAGTTTGACATCACAAAAAATGCATTCCTAACAAAATTATGATTTTTTTTTTAGGTCAGATCAGGACAAGACCTGATTAAATTTTATTATTGCTGGATCTATCACACAAATTAATTCAACACCTCTGGAAACCTTTTTTGCATACCCATTCCCCTTTAAGAGTTTAAATTATAAGTAGGTAGTTAATTCCTGTTTAGAAAATGTGGGAGTTTATCAGTGGCTTATATAAAACCTCCACAAAAGAGGAAGACAGACGAAGATAAAAATTCATACTGCTATAAGTATTTAAAAAGCCTATATTACCTGATTAAATGGGTTTTTAAAATGAATAATTATTCATTCATGTCCGAATGTTTTGATTTTTCTTTTTCATCGACTGAAAAATAAAACTGGGCCCTTAAAAATTTAGCTGGGCCCCTAGAAATTAGAAGTCAGTAGCCCAGCTGGCTACTGGGAAAAAATACTTAATTTGCATCCCTGGCCGTATATAACTTTAACATCATTTACTCCGGTGTCGTATATAGCAAACCTTCTCCCGGAATGTTTACGGCATTTCATGTGGCCCTTATGTTGCAGTCTTCAGAATGTTTTAATCGATGTGTCTTTAGACGTATATTGAATCGACAATGATTTTGTGAGTTGTTTTCATTGCCGGCTGAAAAAAGAATGACTGACACAGACCGACAGTCATCTTTAACATAATTTTTCTTTGGAAAACGGAAAGAAAGAGATGACGGCGACAAAGAAAACCAACCTGAGCTAGCTGATAAAAGACAGAAAACGGACTCGCCATGAAATCTCTTTTGCTAAGGAAAATTACAAGAGAAAGAAGAATTAAGAGAGACATGTTGAAAAGTTTAAAGAAAATGAAATTGCTGTAGCAAGTAGTAGCATAAAGTTGGAAATATAAAGTATTCTTTGTATTAGTTTTGTCATGATTACGCGTACCTAAGCGCAACGGCGAAAAAATGAAAACACTATAAAAGTCAGCAACAAAAGATAACCACCTATCAATGAGCAAAAATGAAGAACACCGAAGGTACCCTTCTATGATGATATATAAATGTATGAGTGTCACTAAAGTGACTTGTTAACTGCAGGTGAAACCTGTATGAAAACTCAAAAAGATTTTATTTAACATACATGTAATTAAAACTTGTTTCTTTTACCATTTCTTGGCCTAATTTATATTCCTATATCAATATCCAGTCAAGAACGATATAAGGCATTTGGCAGTCCAATATTTACAAGAATTAATGTCCATATACAAGCTTTTAATGAACAAATCTGATTTTTCAGCTGTTGGGTTCAGATTGTGAAAAAAATATAAAAATGGCTTTTTATCTTAATATGTAAATTACAGTCAGAAAGCTTATTATCAACACAATAAACAATTTCTAACACACATTTATTAGCTCACCTGGCCATAGGCCATGTGAGGTTTTGTCATGGCTAGGCGTCTGTCGTCGTCCGTCCGTTAGCTTTTCACATTTAAATCTTCTCTGAAACCACTGACCAGATTTGAACCAAACTTGCCAAAAATTTTCATTGGATGGTCCTCTACCAGATTTGTGTTTTTGGTGCTGATTTGAAATTCAACATGGGTGCCAGGGGCCATAATGTGTTCTCATTGGTTGAAAATTTAAAAATCTTCTTGTCAGAAACCACCAAGCCAATTGAATTGTTACTTTGCAGGAATGGTAATTGGGTGGTCCTGTACTAAACTTGTGAATTGTTTGCCGATCGGAAATTCAAGTTGGCCCACCATGGGAATTTCACATTTTCATTTTTTTTTCTGAAACCACAAAACAGATTTGACCCAAACATGGCAGAAATGTTCATTGGATGGTCATATACAATATTTTTTTTGGCACTGATCGGAAATCCAACATGGCTGCCAGGGCCCATACTGTGTTCTGATTGGTCGAAATTTTTAAAAATCTTCTTTTTAGAAACCACTAAGCCAATTGAATTGTGACTTTGCAAGAATGATCATTGGGTGGTCCTGTACTAAATTTGTGAATCGTTTGCTGATCGGAAATTCAAGATGGCCACCATGACTCGACTTAGTTTTAACATAGGACCCTATGGAAAAAATGTTTAAAAGTCTTCTCCTCTGAAACCAGTAAGTCAATTTAAAGCAAACATGGCATGAATGGTCCTTAGGTGGTCAACTTTCAAAATTATGTCCTGTGAGCCCGACCTCCATCCAAGATGGCTGCCGTCAGCGGACATAGTTTTAATATATACATTTGTATGTAGGACCATATGGGAAAAATGTTTAAATTTGTTTTCCTCTGAAACCAGTAAGCCAATTTAGAGCAAACAGCATGAATGGTCCTTAAACAGTCAACTTTCAAAATTATATCCAGTGACCCAGACCTCCATCCAAGATGGCTGCCATCAGCGGACTTAGTTTTAACTTAGGACCCTATGGGAAATATGTTTAAAAATCTTCTCTGAAACCAGTAAGCCAATTTAAAGCAAACATGGCATGGCCATGGGTGGTAAATTTTCAAAATTGTGTCCGGTGACCCTGACCTCCGTTGAAGATGGCCGCCTTCAGTGGACATAGTTTTAACATACACAAATGTAGGACCCTATGGGAATTTTTTTTTTTAAATCTTCTCCTCTGAAACCAGCAAGCCAATATAGTAAACATGTCATCGATGGTCCTTAGGTGGTCAACTTCCAAAATTGTGTTTAGTGACCCCGATCTGGGTACAAAATGGCCACCGTCAGCAGACATACATGTAGTTTTAACATGCATGTAGGACCCTATAGTAAAATTGTTTAAAAGTCTTCTCTGAAACCAGTCAACCAATTTAAAGCAAACATGGCATGGATGGTCCTTGGGTAGTATACTTTCAAAATTATGACCGGTGACCACGACTTCCATCCAAGATGGCTGCCATGAGCAGACATAGTTTTAACATAGAACCCTATGGGATTTGAATAGTAACTTAGATGTATTCGGCATGCAGACATTCTTAAGAGGACTTATTTATGTCAGGTGAGCGATACAGGCTCACCTGAGCCTCTAGTGTTTCATTTGTACATTTAATATCTAATTAATATGAAAAATTTGATTTTAAGCATACATTTGTACATGTACCTCCTTTTTAGCTCACATTGCTTGGCCAAATGAACTTGGTAGGACACATCTATGGCATGTCCTCTATAAAGATCGCT
Source organism: Gigantidas platifrons (assembly GCA_002080005.1). Taxonomy (NCBI): domain Eukaryota; kingdom Metazoa; phylum Mollusca; class Bivalvia; order Mytilida; family Modiolidae; genus Gigantidas; species Gigantidas platifrons. Next base: position 301,516 of record MJUT01048576.1, read on the forward strand.
CATTTCAGCCCAATTCGTTTACAAATACGGCCACCACAGGAAATTTTCTCCTCTGAAACTGCTTGGTCAAGTGAAACTTTTATTGTCATTTGTTTGGACATGGGCAGGTGTGGCCGTTTTCCTGGCCTTGCACCTTTTGCAAATCGAATCGGCCATGCAGCCATTATTAAATTGTATTTTTACTGGTATCCGTATCCATTTGATCATTTACAATGCTAAAATTTAAACGCGAAACATCGGGAACCAGTGCAATAATATGACTAATCACCGTACATGCCACAACGGACCATAACGGACATTTTTTTTTCTTGGAACGATGGGACAAGTGCAAGGCTAAATTGTGGCAGTCGGGACCGACGATTTTCGCGAACTCTGGGATTAAGGCTAGGAAAAAGGGGAGAGATATGGATGGGAAAAGGGGGAGGATTAAGGATGGGAAAAAGGGGAAGGGTTATGGGTGGGAAAAGGAGGATTATGGGTGGGAAAAGGGGGAGAGTTAAGGGTGGGAATAGGGGGAAGGTTATGGGTGAGAAAAGGGGAGGGTTAAGGATGGGAAAAGGGGAGGGT
>MJUT01048576.1:318648-331162 GCA_002080005.1 Gigantidas platifrons
GTCCACTTCCTGTTTGACGGAACTTAGAATATTTTTGATATCGAAAAAGTTCGCAGGCGACACATGTCTTCCCTGGAAGACTTACCACTAAGATTTAGTGATTTAAATCAATATTTAAGGTTATTCTGATCAATTATTTATTTTAATAATGTATATAACTATTTAAAACTATAGATAACGATTTGTTGCAGCTACGTGTCTTTAATTTGATACTCACCTCACGTGCAGCTACGTTTATTTAATTTAACTGGAGTTTGCACTTGTGAAGAATTAAGACTAGAATTCACAACTGGTGAAAAATGAACACTAGAATTTGCAACTGGTGAAGAATAAACACTAGAATTTGCAACTGGTGACTTGATGGGTGAGGTTTGGACCTGAGATTGACATTGAGTGCTGATTGGGAATTGTCCGGGTGAAGGTGGCGTAATGTTTCTATTTGGTGATGTTACTGGTGAATTGTGTGAGGGATGATTGTTTAGCAAAGGTACAAAATGTTTAGGTGTCCAAATACCACCAGTGAACAGTGCTATGGAAATCCACATGATAGTTAGGGTGCCATTAGGCTAAACATTTGACGGACTAAACACGTATTGAGAGTGGCTTGTACAAAGTCTGATGACCCATTACACGGGGGATATACACAATTAATGTTCATACAAAGTACATCAGATGCTGCCATAATGGCCCAAGGAGAAGCAGACCGAAGACATAAACCGGTCCTATCTCGTCTCTCAAGCATTCAGAAGCATTGGAAATCAATGCTCCCACTGAAGCCAGCAACGTCTTGGAGGGTCAGGTTTTCACAGGAGTAGTGGAACCCGGAACTGCAGCTGTCACATTGGATTACTTCTGTAGTACACTTCTGACGACAGGCACCACGTGGGTAGAACATTGACCTTTTGGTATAGGCCACTGGCGTTTATGGATTTAAATGTTAAATTGTTATAATCACATTTTTAAGGACCAAAACATTATTTTTGCAAGGTCTGCAATATATCCTTTATTTCCCTATAAACATTTACTTTTTTCCTAGATACGATAACGTAACCCTCATTCCGCTTGTGCTCCATTTAGGGTTACGAATCGATCCCATTCAATGTATGGGAGCAGCGCCCGAAGTGATTCACACCGGGCGGTTTTTTTTGTCCTAATTCCGTTGTAAGTGGTTGGAAAAATTAACGGGGGTGAAAGATAAATATATTTAGGTAAACCTTGAGGTGTTAAATAATCGCTGCAGCAATCCATGGTAGACTTATATCCATCTGAAAATTTGAATGCATAAAATCTTCTATCTGTCCGACATTTTGTTTACAAGTTGCTAGTTCACGCACACTTGCCTCGTTTTTGAGATATCCTTATTTGGATCAATTTTATAGTAAAACGTAGTAACAGTTTTCCATATTTGGCATATATGGATAGGCTCCGCCCACCGCGAGAGTCTACGTAAGGTGTTATGGCGGACAAGTAACAATTTTCAAAAACGAAACCGGTCTTGAAGATAGAAACAGGGATTGTAACACTTATTTCGTATCACCATTACTTAAAAATTGTTGGGAATAAGATATATGGGGCCCGGGTGGCTCAATGAGTTAGGTCGCTGGATCTAACAACTCATACAAGCCTATCACCAATACGGCGTGGGTTCGCGCCCGGCTTTGTAAATTACAAAAAGGGTGCACTCGACTCGCAAGTGATAAAGTTTACCAGTTGCTTGCCCATGGTCGGTGGTTCTCTCCGGGTACTCCGGCTTCCTCCACCACTAAAACTGGTCGCCATGATATAGCTGAAATATTGTTGAAAGTGGCGTTAAACACCAAAAATCAATCAATCAATCATTTTAATAAGATATGACCAGATATGCAAAAAGAAAGTTGAAATATTCACGGAACGAAAATTTTAATTTGCTCCCATACGTTGAATGAGATCGATTCGTAACCCTAAATGGAGCACAAGCGGAATGAGGGTTACGTTATCGTATCTACTTTTTTCCGCACACTCAATTTTTATCGTTTCTGAAAATAATCATGCAATTATAAAGGAAAATCTGAAATGTGATAAATGTTTTCTTTATGATAGAATAAGATCATAAATGAATAAATAAAAGATATTCTGATAAATACCAATTACAAAATTACGGAAAATAAATATGTCCGATTCCGATTGGGTTTTACATTACCGCGACCTTTTTGTAAGTAAGAACACCGAATTAATGAATAAAATGGGAAATAAACTAAAATAAAACCCATCTTAAATAATTATTTTAATACATTAATATGTGTATATTTTAGTTTATTTCTCATCATATTGATAACATTTCCGATTCCTGTGGATTATCGCCGCGATATTAGGAAGTAAATCAATTATAGTTATGTGCATGTGCGATTCAGTCTTATCTTCGGCTGAGTAAGTGAGTGAGTGAACGAGTATTTGTTGTTCAATGCCAAAATTAGCGCTTTATCATGCTATATCATTGCGAGAACACATTAAACATTGACACGATATCTCTTTTGTTCTCGGTGTCAAAAAGCCGGCTAGTTCTTACTCATCAATGTTGTGCTTAGCAGAGAAGCTACACAATTGGACAGTCCTTTATTTGGCCCGATCTACCCCACTTATGTCTATCTGTACCACGCTTTATTCAAGCTCTATCATTTTTCACGGAACGAAACCATGTTAAATTTTCCAACATCAATCAAATTACTTGGCTTTCAATTCATAGCTTCTTTCTATAATCTTACGTTGTTTCATAACTACCTCCTTTTACATATATTCTAACTAGCAATAATATGACAAATTCATAAGATAAGACTATCCAAAAATAGAATCGCTACATTTTGTTTTGTAGGTGGCTCATATTTATGTTATTTGTATTTATTCAGGTGGTGTACAGCACGATTTTCATACAATATTAAGACGATGTTCGTGTCGTGTAACAGTGGAGCGGTGGGTTCTACTAGTGAAGAAGGAACTGCTTATCAATCCGAAGCACCCAAGTTCACCCCGGTGTTTAATTGTGTTCGTTGTTAGTTGTCTGTATAGCTTTTGGCTTTGTAGATAAGTATATGTTATCTGAATGTGAATTGATTGATACCGAAAAGTCTGTTGAGCGAGTGAGCGAAGCAAACGAGTCACAAACTTCATATATTTTTAGCATCAATCATATTCACATTCAGATGACATGTTTATCATCCTTAAATCAAACTTAAACATGGATATATGATACATCTATAGGCTTCCATATAAATTTGTATTTTTGGGGAAAATTCACATAATTCAAAATATTTATCTGCACTCACTCCTTTAGGCCAAATACCCTTCAATACATAGTTTGTATGTAATTTGTAAATATACCATTCAGTATTTCAGTGATTGGAGGAAGTTTGCTGCTGGTTGATGGCCATTTGTTGCTAAATAGTGACCCTTTGCTGCTGGTTAATGACTATTCTGGATGTTGGTCGCCAGTTACAATGCAATTTTTCAGGACCTATCCTTCCTCTATCATGTTTTCTATGTCAATCAAATCTTCCTTTCAAAGACCCATATTTGACCTACATGATTCTGTGTTTGCATTTATTGTTCTCATCGAATATAGCTGAAGTACTGGTAACCTGATGTCAAACACCAATCAATCATACAATCTAATATAGGCCATTGCACTATGTAGAGGCCTTTATTTGTAACATCTCATGATCAGTTAAGAATCTAGGTATGAATAACAGCTATCGGGCTGGGGAATGTTTCACACTTATTTTAGTGTATGATTTGTGATCATTGTTGAAGACCCTGATGTGACTGTGGGGTGTGCGGCAGCAGGGGTGTCTGATGTGAGGTTGGATAGTCTGTCTGTCTTTTGTTTTCTGTATGGTAGTTTCTAAACAATTGTTCGTCACTTTCTCCCTTTTCATTTTAGCCATGATGTAAAGGTGTCCTTTTTCCTGGTTTCTAATTACACTTTTGGTATCTTTAAACATTTCTTACAGGTTTATACACTATTATTTAAAAAGATAAAAGAATATTTTAGAGAAATGGCAACTGAAAGTTACATCCAATGATATAGATACAAATGTATATATATGTGGAGCTATTTATCTCAAATGTATTAATGATTAAAGAAGTTTATATGATGACACCCATCATAACTGTATGTGGAAAGGCATTAAACATAAAAACAATCTAAATATATAATATAGAAAAAAATGATTTTATTAATATACAGAACAGTTATAAATATTGATATAAAGAAGAATTCATTAGTGTAAAACATATAGGAAATTATAAATTTAATGAGCAGCTCCAAATAGCCTTTATATTGCTTTTACATTAAGCTTTAAAAAGTGAAAATGAATTTATATTTTCATATTTATTAAAATTTCAAATGTTGTTGAAACATGATCAACCCATTAAAATAACGTTTTACAACTTATTATTCTGCAATAATTGGATATATTTTTAATGGAAGTAGCATTCAGCTGCACAAATTTTGCAGAAACAAGAACAGCAAATTCATAACAGGGTTTGAGGTTTTTAATACAATTATTAACCTAGAGCTTCAGTGGGCTTATTAGTGCCTGTGTCGCTCACCTTTCATTCTGCTTTGAGGAAACTTAATACAGAACCTTCCATACATGTAGATGCTTCCTACCAAGTTTCGGTTCATATGGCTAAGCAGTTTCAAAGGAGAAGATTTTTTAGAGGACATTCCATAGATGATTCCTACCAAGTTTCGGTGGAAGCCATGTTTGTTAACCGATCGGGATGAAATGAGCAATCTTCATAGAGGACATTCCATAGATGATTCCTACCAAGTTTCGGTGGTAGCCATGTTTGCTAACCGATCGGGACGAAATGAGCAATGTTCATAGACGACATTTCATAGATGCTTCCTACCAAGTTTCGGTTCATTTGGCCAAGCGGTTTCAGAGGAGAAGAATTTTAAAAATCGGCCAATCAGAAACAAGAATTGCCTGTGGCGGCCATGCTTGGTAATGGATTGGGACAAAATGTCCAATCTTTAGAGAGGACCTTCTATAGATGCTTCCTACCAAGTTTCAGTTCATTTGGCTGAGGGGTTTCAGAGGAGAAGATTAAAATGTGAAAAGTTAACGGACGACAGACGACGGACGCCAAGTGATGGCAAAAGCTCACATTGCCTTTGGAAAGGTGAGCTAACAAAAAATTCAACTATTTTTGTAAAGCATTCATTTTGTGTACTGATGGTAAAATATATTAATTGAGAAACTATGGATAAAAACTGTTAAAAATGTATGACTTTGAATTGGAATATTACACTGGAAAATATTGCTTGGTTGTATCATATGGCTTTACGAAAGGAGGACTGGAAATGTAAAGGTCCAATACTTGTTTGGTTCAAATGAATCAGTTATTATGATGAACAACAATCTTTTAGCCAAGTCATGCTTGTTAGGTTCAAATGAATCAGTTCCTATGATGAACAACAATCTTTTAGCCAAGTCATGCTTGTTAGGTTCAAATGAATCAGTTCCTATGATGAACAACAATCTTTTAGCCAAGTCATGCTTGTTAGGTTCAAATGTATCAGTTCCTATGATGAACAACAATCTTTTAGCCAAGTCATGCTTGTTAGGTTCAAATGAATCAGTTCCTATGATGAACAACAATCTTTTAGCCAAGTCATGCTTGTTAGGTTCAAATGAATCAGTTCCTATGATGAACAACAATCTTTTAGCCAAGTCATGCTTGTTAGGTTCAAATGAATCAGTTCCTATTATGAACAACAATCTTTTAACCAAGTCACGCTTGTTAGTTTCAAATAAATCAGTTCCTATGATGAACAACAATATGTTAGCCAAGTCATGGGGTATTAGTTGTAATGATAATCCCTATTATGATAAAAAGAAAAAATAGAAACAAACAGGAAAACTATAAATTAAAAAACATAAAAAATATAATCGAAATCCAAGGCCATTGTGTAATTATTTTAAACATCTGTCTCGTCCTTTAGGTCTTCAACAACACATGTGACATCTTTCTTTGTTAGACCATGTGCCTCATGTCCATTGTCCCTTGATGTTGATTGCTGGGGAACATCATACTGTTGTGGTACATTAAGACCTATGGATGTCAGTGATGATTCCCTGAAGCAACCTCCTTCATCAATTTTAGGCAACATTTCATTATCTTTCATGGCTTCCAACCTGAAAACTGGTTTGGTTGGACCCAATAAGTGCTCTTTATTAATGACTGGCGGTGGTGCCATTGCTTCAGGTCGTTGAGGCCTGTTTTTCCTTGGCTGATGACGTAGGGGTGGGAAATGCCTCACAGGTGGTAACATATGATTTCTTTTCAAACTGAAAGCTAAAGTTTCTCTCTGATATCTTGGTATCTTTTTTTCTGTAGATTCCTTAAATAAGAATTCATATTTCATATCATTAATATATATAGTTGGTCATGAAAATAACTGTAATATTTACAATTTTCAGTGTTTTGTGTTCACAGATATCTCTGATAAAACAAAATATATACAGACATTATACTAGAGATCACAGTTAGTGTAAATATACATTTAAAAAAACCAACAAGATACAATGTATATATTATTTTCAAAATTGAAAAGATTTATAAAATGAGAATTATTCTGTGGGGATGGAAATAATAGTTAGTTTGGTTTATGGTGTTTAATGCCACTTTCAATAATATTTCAGTTATATCATGGCAGTCAGTTTTATTGGTGGAGGAAATTGGAGTGCCCGGAAAAATCCACTGACCTGCCACAAGTCACTGACAAACTTTATCACATAATGTTAGGATTCGAACCCACAACATTAGTGGTGATAGGCACCGATTGCATAGATAGTTGTAAATCCAACTACCATACGATCGTGACCACGATGGCCCCTGGATATAATAAGATAAACAAAGGGAGTCGAAACTGTACCCACGTAATTGTAGAATCTAATTTATTGTACATGACACATTTCTGGAATGACCTTTTCACTGGGATAATTCATGTTAAAAATCAACTAAATTTCCACATACTTTAGAATAGTTTTTGTTTTTAATTTCTCCCTTGTTGTCCATCTTATTATTTGGCTCAGACCCCAAATATCATTGAATCTTCATTTGTGCATACCGGTACTTGCATCTGCATACAACAAAGATAATTCATGCCATTTACAAATAAAATTTCAATAACTAGTCCTTGAGAAAATATATTTTTCAACATTTCCTATTTGACCCTAGGGTTTGAATTCTATATATCATGGGTTATATGTACTAGGTTGAATCTCCACTTTACAATTAAACTTCCAATACAATATCATTACCCTTTCAGAAACTGTCTTTTCATTTTTTTTCAATTGCAGTCTATGCATAAATTTGGACCCGAACGGCTCCAACCCAATAGACCATGAGGTCTTCATTCGTGCACGCTTGAATCTGTACATAAAAATTATGATAAATGCCGTCAATTCATTCTTTGTACTAGCATTTCCATTACTGGTCATAGTTCTAAAGGAATTTTTTTTTAATATAAATTTTCCCCATTTCAGACTTTTAAACTTTGGACCCCTGGACTTGGTACCCCGATACCATTGTTTGTATAAACCTAATTAGGTAAAGAAAGTTTAAGAATTCCACCAATATCAACAAAACAAACCTTTCACCTTAAAAAAAAGAACACAAAAATAGACCATGACATCTGGAGTTGGAAATCCACATCCTGATTTGGAACATGTACAAAAATGTATCACCCCAAAAATGTAAACATCTAATTTTAATTAGATTGATACCTAATGATACTATATTGTATGCCAAATGAGCTAAAAAAAAATAGCAATCACTGTTCCAAGGTATGAAGATATTTATACAATAAATCTAAATACAAATTATTACCTCATAATCAGTTAATTCAATGGGTTCAATCGATTCACTATCATTCAGGATTTGTTTCTCTAAAACAAACAAAAATAATAAAATGAATTACAGTGACTTTGTAAGGCAGGTTTTTAGGAGTGCAAGTATTTGATTATACACTGAAGCATTCAGTGAATTACAATCACCAATGTAGTCCTTAGTAAAAGTAAAATGAAGAAAAGCAATCAAAGCAATGTTTCAATACATTCAGATGTAATCAGATGTGAGATTTTTTCTCATGTATGGTCTTCTTTGATAAATTACAAAGGCTATTAAAATATTATTCAACATCAATCAACAGATATATTGCCTGTTTTATTTTTACTTAACATATACAATGACAAATAGAAGAAATAAACTTTGTCAAATTTTATCATCTATTACATGTACAACAAAATGTATATATTATTATTATACTTCATGTATGTAAGCTGTAATTTTATTGGATAAGACGAGGGTAACATTCTGCTCTAACACATGGCTCAGCGGATAACACTTTTTCTCCCATTATGACGTCATTTTAACCCCGCTAAACCAGTGGTGGAAAAATCTATAATCCTCTAGAGGATTAAAATGTTTTCGTGCCTTTCCCCGCATTTGACAGCTTTTGAAATAAAGTTCATGTTAAATAATGGGAGAAACGAATTCTCCTTCAGTTGCCTATGTGGGTTACGATATTTCTCCACTCTCGAGAGTTAAATTGAAAATTTTAACCACTCGCCTAACGGCTCGTGGTTAAAATCTTAAATTTAACTCTCTTGACTGGAGAAATATCGTAACCCACGGACAACTAAAGGAGAATCTATATTTATACTGTCACCCTCTCATTTAGCAACACCCATGCAATGTACAAAAAAGGTCAACATTTTTTAAAAAATTCAAAATTAAAAAAAAAAAAAAAATTCAAAATGTAAAAATTTTAAACATTTAAAAAAATTTCATAAAATTTCAAACTTTTCATAAAATTTAAAAAATTTCGAAGTTTTGATAAAATTTCAAAATTCAAAAAAATTTAAATACATGTAATAATATTGAAAAATGATAAAACAATTATAGCCTACTATTTCGGTCAGTACATAGATTTATAGACAAACATCATTGCAAACGAGAAAGTGAAAACATTCAGTATAATAAATTAAATAACATATAGTTGAGAGGGTGATAGATCAGATTGTTACCCTTCGAAAAAGACATTGTCAACCTCGGCTTCGCCTCGGTTGACAATGTTTTTCTCAGGGTAACAATCTGGTGATAGATCAGATTGTTACCCTTCGAAAAAGACATTGTCAACCTCGGTTGACAATGTTTTTCTCAGGGTAACAATCTGATCTATCACCCTTTCAACTATATGTTATTTATATATTGTCAACCACATCGATGGTGTAATGATTAACATGCCCACCTCCAGTGCGATAGATTATTGATCCGAGTCCTGGTTGGTTCAAACCTAAGACTATAAATTTGTTGCTTCTCCGTTAAGCTTGCTTCATTAAGGAGAAAGAGCAACGACTGTTTGGCTAGGAATCAGGATAATGTGTCCAAGTGGAGCAACATGCCTACCCGCAGACTGTAGTTTCAGAGAGATAGCACTATAAAAATTCAACTCAGCATGTTGATCTAGTACAAAGCGAATATCATTATCATCTCATCAAATGTAACTTGTTCTTGCCATGGTATAGCTGAAAAATTGCTCATTTGGTGTTAAAACTAAAGAAAGTTGATCTGGTGATCATAGATACCCCTGCATTCCAAATTTGTATCCAGAAACCTTTAAAGTCCCTATCTTCTAAGAGAAAAAGGGCCATAATTCATGAACAGTAAATGACAATTTCACCATAATCGAAATAATCTGTATTTTATGGTACATCGCATTGTGTTAAGGTTTGAAAAGATTTGGTTGAGACGTACCTTAGATACCATCCGAAACCTAGAAAGTCCCTATTTTCTAAGAGTAAAAGGGTCATATCTTATGTGAAATACACCATGATCAAATTTAACCTGTATTTTATGGTATACAGCACTGTGTTAAAGTTTGAAACGATTTGGTCGAGCGGTACTTTAAATATCATTCGGAAACCTAAAAAGTCCCTATTTTCTAAGAGAAAAAGGGCCATAACTCAGGAACGGTAAATGTGAAATACACCGTAATCGAACTTAACCTGTATTTAATGGTCCACAGCATTGTGTTAAAGTTTGAAAAGATTTGGTTGAGCCATACTTTAAATATCATCCGGAAAACTAGAAAGTCCCTATTTTCTAAGAGAAAAAGGGCCATAACTCGGGAACGGTAAATGTGAAATACACCGTAATCGAATTAACCTGTATTTAATGATCCACAGCATTGTGTTAAAGTTTGAAAATATTTGGTTGAGCCATACTTTAAATATCCAGAAACCTAAAAAGTACCTATTTTCTAAGAGAAAAAGGGCCATAACTCAGAAACGGTAAATGTGAAATACACCGTAATCAAACTTAACCTGTATTGAATGGTCCACAGCATTGTGTTAAAGTTTGAAAAGATTTGGTTGAGCGGTACTTTAAATATCATCAGTAAACCTAAAAAGTCCCTATTTTCTAAGAGAAAAAGGGCCATAACTCAGGAACAATAATGGTGAAATACACCGTAATCGAATTTACCCTTCATTTATTGGCCCACAGCATTGTGTTAAAAGTTTGAAAAGATTTGGTTGAGCCATACTTTAAATATCATCCGGAAACCTAAAAAGTCCATATTTACTAAGAGAAATAGGGCCATAACTCAGGAACGGTAAATGTGAAATACACCGTAATCGAACTTAACCTGTATTTGAAGGTCCACAGCATTGTGTTAAAGTTTGAAACGATTTGGTTGAGCCATACTTTAAATATCATCCAGAAACCTAAAAAGTCCCTATTTTCTAAGAGAAAAAGGGCCATATCTCAGGAACGGTAAATGTGAAATACACCATGATCAAACTTAACCTGTATTTAATTGTATACAGCATTGTGTTAAAGTTTGAAAAGATTTGGTCGAGCGGTACTTTAAATATCATCCGGAAACCTAAAAAGTCCCTATTTTTTAAGAGAAAAATGGCCATAATTCATGAACGGTAAATGTCAATTTCACCATAATCGAACTTAACCTGTATTTGAAGGTCCACAGCATTGTGTTAAAGTTTGAAAAGATTTGGTTTAGCCATACTTTAAATATCATCCAGAAACCTAAAAAGTCCCTATTTTCTAAGAGAAAAAGGGCCATAACTCAGGAACGGTAAATGTGAAATATACCGTAATCGAACATAACCTGTATTGAATGGTCCACAGCATTGTGTTAAAGTTTGAAAAGATTTGGTTGAGCCATACTTTAAATATCATCCGGAAACCTAAAAAGTCCCTATTTTCTAAGAGAAAAAGGGCCATAACTCAGGAACGGTAAATGTGAAATACACCGTAATCGAACTTAACCTGTATTTAATGGTCCACAGCATTCTTTTAAAGTTTGAAAAGATTTGGTTGAACGGTACTTTAATTATTATCCAGAAACCAAAAGTGTGACGGACGGACAGACATACATGAGGATCCCTATATACCCCAGACTCTCGTCGAGTAGAGGTATAAAAAAGGAAAAGGGTACCCCCTTTAAAAATAATAAAAATGATGCTTACCATCTGTATCTGTAATACTTGTAGGATAAACCCATCTATTTTTTCTGAAAAAGTAAATATATCAAATTTGTCACCAGTAACATATCTCAACAAAATACAGTTCTGTGATTATTTCATTCTGCTTTAGTGTTTTAACACATGAGTCTCAGTAAATAAAAATCAACATTTCCTACACCTCTTTCTTCTAAAAACTGTGATAAACAGTTAAATAAAGTAACTATATCTTGTGTACAAAATGCTTTTGGTGTTTTGTATTTCTGTGTTTTTTTTAAGGTTTTATGACGGTCTCAGATTGCATATTTGAGATTGGTTAATGTGATGTAGTTTCAATACTGCAAAATGTCTTTATATCAAATATGTCATGAAAAAATAATTTTGGAAGATAAATAAAACTAGAGTCTCCCAGGAGCCTGTAATCGCTCACCTGGTTTTCAATTTGACATCAAAAGTTGATAGAAATGGGGGTTGTTACACATCACCTGGTTTTCAATTTGACATCAAAAGTTGATAGAAATGGGGGGTGTTACACATAATTTTGAAAGTGGGTCACCCAAAGATCATTTCAACTCAAATTTCTGAGCAAAAGATTTTGCTGTGATTTTTATCTCATAATATTCCTAAACGGAATAAACTGGCTGAAAAAGTCTCACAGAAAAACCCAGAATATATGTTAAACTAAATTGCCATGTAGCTGCAGTTAAAATTTGAGTTCATTTTGATTTGTAATTAAGCAGAAATTGACAACTAAAGAAATTTCTATTTTTAGTAACAGCAGCCATTTTGAATGGAGGGCGGGGCTGTCAGTCACATATTGAAAGGGGACCACCCAAGGACCATCGCAGCCAAATTTGCTTTAATTTGGTTCAGCGGTTTCAAAGGAGAAGATTTAAATGTGATCTTTTATCAAAATATGCCTAATTTGCATAATTGGTATAAATCGGCTGAAAGAAAAATTTCACAGAAAAACCCGGAAT